>WBNO01014330.1:88144-121036 GCA_013400575.1 Peucedramus taeniatus | reverse complement strand
TTTTACTAGAGCCTTGAACCTGTAAGTTGAATGGTTTTAGTTCTACAGACTGCTACAGAAATATATCTCCTTCTTTTGGTGAGCTGTCAGACTTCAGGTGTCCCCTTTTGTTTTAATCTCTCTGACATATGTTGCACTCTTAGGAAATGACAGATCAGCAGGGGTAAATGAAAATTTGCGCTGGAGAAAGGAGCAGACACAGTGGCGGCAGGCAAATGAGAGACAAGATAAGTAAGTAATTTAATTAATGCGTATTGCTTTTGTTAGAACCAAGCTGCTTGGGGTTTTTATGTTTTGTTCTTGTTCCTAGGATGTTTTATTACAAAATCAGTAGTTTCAATCCTTTCCCTCTTTTGTCAAAGAGAAAGAAAAAATGTCTCTGTAAGAGAAATATTCAGCTATTACTATGACACAACAAAGAGGTCCCAAGAATGGAGAGAAGGAGCATTTTAAATAGCTACCTACACATATTTTCCTTATTAACAGTGTGGCAAACATTGGTTAGTGGGAGAGTTGTATCAAATACACCATGGAGGCTTGCTACATTTATTTTGGTGTTGCTCTTGGCTCCTCAGTACATACAGTACTGTGTTACATGTTTTGCCTCGTTAAATCAGCTAAGCTGGGTTTGACATGCTATATTAATATTGAGAAGCTCTGTTAGCAGGAGTCAGGGAAGATGATGCTTTAGAATTCTAGCAGCAGTTACAAGATATGTGTCATGCCAGAGAAGATCCAGTCAGCATGTGGATCAAAGCTCAGTGGTTGGTGGAAATAGTCCATACACCTGTAAAGTTCACTAAATTTGTTCAGTTCTTACTCTTACTGGGATTTCTGCCCTTATTATAGCAATAAAATTCTGGCAGTCCCTTCTGGTTTTTGTTTCTTTGAGTCATTGTAGCTATTAACCATATGACTTCCCTAATTTTCTTTCTTAGCCCTCCTCAGAATTATCTGTGCACTAAAGGATGGCTCTTTGCTCCTCTGGTTTTCTTTTTGGGTAAATTAATGTGGCAGAGAAGCTGCACATTTTGAAGTCACTCAGAAGTCACTTATTTTAAGGGTGTTGCTCCCGCCACAGAAATGCACCTTAGGAACTCTGGCTGAAGTCACAGGATCTTTAATCTCAAGCTCTAGAGAGCAGCCTCTAGCCAGGCAACAGCATTTTTTTGAGTAGCTTAGGAAAAAGAAAAATGCCTCTTTGCATTTCTGGCATGGATGTGTGAAAACACAGTTTTGTTAGTTGCTGCTCCTATTCTTATTCAGCTGCAGAGAAACTGTGTTCCAGACCTTGTTCTTAAGTCTCAGCTAAGAAGGTATCATGTGTTGCCTTATTACTATCTCCTGTCTTTTATCAATATTTCACTTCTCTCTTAAATGGCCTGAGACCCTGCTGTATGGACCTGCTGTCTTTTGTTGTCAGCAGTCTCAGGAATAAACATTTTTAATTGCCTCCATTAAACAATGCTTCTATGGCACTGAAGCAATTTCCACTTTGGTCTAGTCTACTGGTTTTACTTTTTTTAATGGAATTGTCAGATCAGTTATCTCTTACTCCATTTTGGAGTTCTGTGTCCTGCTACAGGCAATGCATTCAGAAATTACAGCATAGTTTACTGAACAACTGAACGTGATATTAAGTAGCCATTATGCAGATGACTATTAAGGAAGAAAAGCATCTATCCAAACTGTCTAGAGGCCTAGTTTTCAGAAGACCCCTTTGTGACTGCTCTTCTATGATAGCAGCTTTCCTAATTTCACTCCATAGTTTTTAAGAAACACTTCTGAACACTATTGTCGTGTCCTGCTCTTATGGGATCATTCAGAATGGTATGCATTTGTATTCTGGCTTTGTTTAAACAGCAAGTCATCTGACTCTTGGGATACCCTCTGCTTGCTTTAATTAGAACTCCTTTTGCAGGACAAAAGCTGAGCTAGACCAAGAAGCTCTGATCAGTGGAAACCTGGCAACTGAAGCTAACCTGATCATTCTTGATATGCAAGAGAACATCATTCAGGTGAAAAATAGTAGAAGTGGCTTAGTACCAGTCCCTGCTCCCTCAGAAGCCAGTGGAACCAAGATTAATTTTTCCTTTTGTTTCTTAGAAAGTGCAAAATATTTTGAGATCTTCTGTAAATTTGTATAGTCTTGAATAGAAAAAAAAATCATAGGTAGGGAGGAGAAAACTTCATGCTTGAAAACCTGTTAGTAGAAAAGCATTTATCTATCTGCGCAGCGGGTCAGGACCAGGCAATAAATTACACAGACTCTCAAGACATTTACAGAAGGCTGATTATCTTTATTAAGAAACCCATACTTTTATACCCTAGTTCTCTACAGGTGAACTTGATTGGTCCTTTAATTAAAACACCATCACATTGGCTAACTAAGAAACCACCCTTTGGTAAACAAATATCTGTAACACATTCCACATGTTTGCAACACCAGGTGCAGCAAGTTAAGATAAGAATTGTTTCTCATTCTTTTCTCTGATCTTCTCACAGCCTTTCCCAAGCATGATGCCTGGGAAAGTTGTCTGTTTCTCTCTCTGGCCAGAGAGCTGCTGCCATATTTATCCAGTAGACTTTTGTTGTATTGGACATTATTTTTACATGACACCATTCATAGCACCTAGTCTCCCCACTGTTTTGGTTGTGGGTTTGATCAGAACATACCAGTACGTCTATTTAGCCTAGATGCTCAGGATATCAAGGATGCAAGGGAAAGGATGGTGCTTGCCCACTACAGGATCAGTTTCTAACCCAAGTATATGTGAAGAATTGGGAAGAACAGAAACAGAATTTAAAAAATCACTGCAGAAGCTCTCTGAGCTTAAAAATGTGTTGGATGGTCTTCGGAACTTGGAAAATGTTTTGGACATTTCCCCCTTTGTCTTCTTGTCTTCACTACAAAAATACTTTGACATTTTTCCAAAGTAGATGTTAAAAATTAAGAAACTGCAAATTCTGAACTCCTGGATGTCTCATGGGCCAGAGGGCAGAACTTTAGTTCCTGTGTGCCCAGTTCATTGCTGAATTACCTCATACAGTTATTGTTTTTCTCCTTCCTATGTAGGCGAGCTTTGCAGCAGAATGCAGAGATAATCTCTTGGGAGGAGTTTTGAAGGTCCTGGTAAATTCTCTTGGCTATGATCAGAGCACGACTTACCTGACTCATTGCTTTGCCACACTCAGAGCACTCATTGCCAAGGTATGCTCTTGTTATACTTCTGTTTTCATGTTTCCAATCAAATTAATAGAACAGCATTTGTAGAGCAGAGCTGTGTCCATTCACTTACCACTTTTCTTTGACATTTATTAAATATATTAATATTGTATTAATATTGCATATGTAAATACAAATTACGATCTATAGGGTTGTTATGGGATTTCTGGATCTGCTGTAAGGTTATTTCACTGACCACACAAAACGGAATAATTAAATCTGAATAATCTTGTGGGTTTAGCAGTCTACTCTTAAATATATAAGATTTACTAATAAGAGCAATTCTACATGCTTTATTTCAAATATATTCTGATTTTAATTAGGAATCTTAATGCCAAGAACTGCACAAGAACTCCATAAAGTCAAATTTAAATTATTATATCAGCAAGACTAGTTTCCAATCAGATAGGCAGCAGAGAAATGAAAAGTCATTAGATGTTGAGGGCATCATTCTAGGTTTCTATTTCTAAGATGGGTTTCAAAATTCTAAATAGATTCTAAGAGATTGACAGTTTTCATCTTTGTTCTGCCTGAAAACTAAGCCAAATCCTCATCTCTCTTCCACTTCTTTATCACCAATAAAAAACTCCAGAAAAAGCAACAACAATAAAGAAAAAAAAACCCTAATAAAACAAAACTCCCCACACACTTCAAAACATATATGAGGACAGAAGGTGACCCAAAGTCTTTTTTTTTTTTTTATTTATAATAGAGGTCATAAGCGGTTGAGTGCTTCATAAGAACTCTAAAATCTTTTTAAGATTCATTCTCCTACAAAGAAAAGCAGCTCCACTAAGGAAGAATCCACGAAATGTTTATTCTCCCTAAACTATTCTAAAATACAAATAAGAAACAGGATGCTCCTGTCCAGTTAATACCTGTCTGCTCTTAAATGCAGATTGGCTGACAAAGCCTAATTACAGGGTAGATATCTGAACAGTTATGAAACTTATAATTATGTTTTCATTTTACTTTATCTTTAAAAGCTCACTTCCAATTACAGTAATGAATTTTGTGAAGCAATTGTTATTCTCATTGAAATCTATCTTGTAGTTAAGCTGACTCTGTTCTGTATTTCATGAAGCAATCACTCCAATTATTTCTATTACACTGTTGGCATATAGATGTTATTTTACAAATAAAAATGATAAAACCCTATGCCAGCAATCTTGTAATATAAATTGGACACAAAACAGTGAGATAATGGACTGAAGAAAGGCTGAGAACTGGGAAATGGGTCTGCAAGCTGGAAACAATATCTTGTGTTCACTCACACACCTTTATCAGTGCTGTGTATGTAGATATGGTACTGGTGCATCTGTGCTGTCTCTGCTGACAGCTTCTTTGGACAGACATCCTGCCCCCTGAGTTTATTGCCTGCTATGTGCCTTGTGAAGACACTGTAGAGGAGGGTCTGGCATGAAAGCTTGGCAGTGGAAGTTTTGTGACACACCATAGGAGGAACTTATTGGAGGCCTGGGGAAGAGTAGGGCGTTGGTGCAAAGAGCTAAAAATTTCTCCATATACTTAAGGAAGTATTATCATGCTTCATCAGTCATTATGTATTCTTAAAATAGCAAATCTCCATGCTTCTAAGAATTTTGCAATATTTGATGTTTTGAAAAACTCCTGGAGTCATCATACTCTGAGTTATTCTATCTCTTTCTCTTTTTTCCAAAACACAAATCCTTCTTTTCAAACCCTTCTTTCTTGTAGAAAATCTTAAAAATGGAATCTACAGCATCAAAGGAATCAGAAGTCTGAATAAAAAGAAGTATAAAATGTAGTTTTTGAAAACTTCAGACTTTTTGTGAACCCTGTGACTTTTGTGCACTAAGATAATGATGTTTTAATGGCTAGAAATGAGAGTAATGAATGTTTTCTTCTCTTTCCCTTAGTTTGGAGATTTGCTGTTTGAAGAGGAGGTTGAACAGTGTGCTGACCTGTGTCAAAGAGTTCTCCATCATTGCAGCAGCAGCATAGATATTACACGGACTCAAGCCTGTGCCACTCTTTATCTTCTCATGAGATACAGCTTCAGCTCCACCAGTGTAAGATTTTGAGAGCAGCAGTGTTTTTTGTGGCATTTTTTTTGTGATCAATTGAAACAAAGACTGAAGTTGCAGCAGCAGCAAGCAGAATGCATCTGCAGTCACCTGGTCTGCTGTTTCACACATTTGAGACAGAGAAGTTCTAGAAGTGTAGGGGGAAAGTAACTTTAATTATTGTTCTTTGCTTTGATTCAGGAAATGTGACTCAGTATTGTCCTGCAATATCTGTAAATGCAGGTTCAAACAGAGCAGCATTAGGCCTCTGACAGCAAAGCGAGTGCATAAGCAATACTCTTCACGTTGTCTTTTTTCTTTCATTCCTGTGTCAGAATGACGCAGTCTAGTTCTATTCTAATGTAATTGCAACCCCAGTAGAACTCCTGTATACTTGTATTAATGGGAGTTCTTCACCAGCTCCTTGTTCTTAGGACCAGGCTCTGATTTTTACCTCACACGTGGAGCAAAATACATACATTATGCATGTAGATTAATAATATTCTAGCACAAAAGCATATGCATTAGTATTTTGGATAGCATCTGATCTTGCACAGAATTTCCTTCACTAGTTATTACTTTAAAAACCTTGGATATGTAAAAAGTGTAAACTCTGCAGAAGAAAAATGTACTGCAGTCACACCATGATCATCAGGGTGTAGTACATCACCAATTAAAGCTCCCAGAGGTCTTTTGCTTCCCAGATTTGTTTCCAGAATGTTTTTCCAGTCATTCTTCCTCGTCTATTCCTGTGGGTGGTCTGATCCACATGCCCACTGGCCTGTGCAAAGGGGGCAAGGGGTGCTTCTGGCTTTCTCCTGTCTCAAGCAAGCATGCAATTTTCAAGGAACATTCTAGCACCAAAGTACGGACATGTCAGAATTGGGGATCTTTGGCTTAAGTGGGTAAAACATGATTAGGTTTGATGTACCAGAGGCCAGTTATGTGAGCGGTGAGTCTACTCCACTCAATCTGACAGGAGAAGATGGGTTTGCTTCGTAGAGGAGGTAGATATGTGAACTGCAGTGCAGCCATCATTTTTTCATGCTTTTTGTTTTTTTCTTCTGGAAGAATTTTTCAAGAGTGAAGATGCAGGTGACCATGTCGCTAGCTTCTCTGGTTGGAAAATCACCTGAGTTTAATGAGGAATTCCTTCGACGATCCTTGCGAACCATCCTGGCCTATGCAGAGGAAGATACAGATATGCAGGCAACGCCATTTCCCATTCAGGTTAAATCTTTTATGGCATCTGTGGCTTTTATCAGGAGCTTTCACATAGGACTGTGCTTGAAGCAAATTCTAGATCTTGGTCTTCCAAAGCAATGAATATAAGGATGAAAAAGTTATTGCATGAGTTTATGTCTAACACAACAGTAAGTGGGGAAGAAGTGGATATTATTCCATAAAATAAATTCTGAATTCCCCTGAAATTGCATTACAGGAGAATCATCTTTTGGTTTTGAGTACAACTTTCTCCTGGACCCCAGCAGGAACTATGCCCTCTAAGAGTTTCCTGTAATGGAATTTGATTCATTATGTTTTCAGACAAGTACCACCTGGGAAACTTCTCTCTCTTTGCCAACTTGTAAAGTGTCAACAGCAATAATGAAAAACATTTCAGACAACTGTCAAACACTTTGTTAAAATTCTTAGAGTAACTCAGGTTGTGCTGAAGACTTACAAAAACAACTGATTTCAGATCAAAGATCAAGTAAAGCTAAACTCCATTAGCACATTAGATTTTTTTTTCATTCAGAAATAAATAGATCAAAGGATTTCAGCTCATTTTGATTAATTAAAATGTGTGTGTGTAAGATTTGCTCTGTCAGCAGTCTTTGCTGCATTACACAGAGCTAAAGAAAACATCCTGGCATTTCCTTGGGTAAAAGAGGCTTAAGGAGGGTAACATCATCTGGTGCAGATGCTGTTGTTTTTGCAGAAGAAAAAAATTAACACCTGAGAATTGCACATTGATCTTTGCCTTGCTTCAGGTAGAGGAGCTATTGTGTAATCTGAATGGCATCCTGTCAGATACGGTGAAAATGAGGGAATTTCAGGAAGATCCAGAGATGCTGATGGACCTCATGTACAGGTGAATTCATTTAGAATTGCTACTGAGAAAATTCTGCAGTGAGGTGAGCTGAGCTATGCATTTTAAGGACATAGCTATGACAAACTCTCTATCTGTTCAGTTAGTGCACATTTCCTCTTTAGCAGAGCTGGTCTTTAGCAGGGGGCCCAGGCTGCAGTAGTGAGCACATTGCAGTGCAGCCTCTGGGAGGTAGATAGATTTGGGCAAGGATAAGAGTCAGGAACATCGAAGAGTTTTGGATGCTGCAGTTTTACTTTACTCATAGCCCCTGTATCTCCTGCCCAGCACTGCTTAACCATTTCTTTTGCTTTCTGTTCAATGAATCATACAGAATAAAGACAGAGATGTTCTTCCATTCAACCCAGGGGAAGGATTATAAAGGTAGTTTTGTTATTTGAGAAGTGGTCATTCACACCTGCTTTCTGGCCTGTGTTTTCAGAATTGCAAAAGGATACCAGACATCACCAGACTTGAGGCTGACTTGGCTGCAGAACATGGCAGAGAAGCACACCAAGAGGAAGTGCTACACAGAAGCAGCCATGTGTCTGGTCCATGCTGCAGCACTGGTGTCAGAGTACCTGAGCATGCTTGAGGATCGGAACTATCTCCCTGTGGGCAGTGTCAGTTTTCAGGTAAAAGGCTTTGACGGCATGAGGCAGCTCTGTTTGTTCTTGTGCTAAGCAAAGCAGAGGTGCATGTATAGAGCAGATGTTACAATGGCAGTCTCCAGCTTCTATTTCCAGCAGTTTGATACTGTAATCTCTCATTTGCTAAGTAGAACTCCTCTATTATCACATGCTTTTTCTAGGGCTGTTACTTATCAACTGTGACAGATGCATCTTTCAAACTTCTTTCTCATAATCTAGATAATTGGAGCTGCTCAGTTCTTTCAGGCGTGTTCTCCAATCCTTTGACTGCCCTCAAGTTACTAACCAAACCCTTTTGATTGGTGAATAACACAATCACTGCAGTCAATCCAGTATATCCAAGTCAGGTAAAAATGTCCCATAAGTTCTTTCAGCATGAGCTGTAGCTCTCACATTATCTCTCTGAAGACTCCACTGGTTCTTTTGGCATTGTTGAGCTCTTCACTCAGTAATAAACTGATCTTTTCCAGACAATTTTCTTTGATTTAGTTTTTCATCTTACTTTTTTATATCACATAGATGAAAGCATAAGTCTTTGTGGTTAAACTTCTAAAAATGCATATACATATATATACACTTAGTTTATCAGATTATGCAGTTTTGGATACCCTTACCTGAATTGACTTCATATGCAAATTCAGTTATTTTAGTGCTTTTCTCCACATTATTAAAACAAAAATGGCCAAGTCCTTAATTTATTGCCATGTGTTGATAATTTCTCTTATATCATTACTCCATTAAACCAATGAATTGTTGGCTGCAACGATTAAAGTAAATTATAAATCATAGTAATTTTGTATGAGTATTTCCACCATTTTGTCCTGGTGCAGTCTGAAAAACCTACCACCATCAGCTCATCTTGTATGCTTTAAAAAAAATAGATGATCCTCAAAGCATATTTTGTCTTCTGGAACTTCCTCAGTTTTCTAAAACATATGGCAGCTCAGGATTCACTGCTTGAATACTCCTTTGCTTAGCTTTTTTGATATGTTGCGGAGCACATTTTATTGTCAAAGTGAGTTTGAAATATCTAACACTAATACTTGGTGCATTCATCATTCCTTGATAAAACTTTACTGCCTGGGGTTTTTCCCTTCAAAATAGTGAATGTGAACATGATTGAACCACTTGGCATTTTGCATTGAATTTAGTTTGTTGGGCATTAGTATTTGCAATTCCACCTCAGCAATTAGGTGATGGACAAGTGTTTATTCTTGATTCTCTTTAGTATCAAGATAGCTGTATATACTCTTTTTAATGGCTAAACTCTTGGCCATGGATTTATTCTTCTGCCATTTTGCATCCCTTATCAGTTTTGTATACCTTCAAACTTCTAATTTCCATGCATTACTTCTGATTACCCAACTTTTCTCTCTACTTGTTAGATACTATCATCGTTTGGATATAAGTGAAAGCTGCATTCCCTCCCCAATATAATCCTGCTCCCAGGCTGCCTTGAGTGCTTGTAAGCTCACACACTTGACCCTCATGCAGTTCCTCCCTCCATTGCTCCTAGATTATGCAGGTTGCTATAAATGGACATGTTTTCATTTATGTTAGAGAATTGAAGTCTATTGTGCAAGGCAGTAGGCAAGCAAAAACTTAGGAGTGTAAAAGCAGCAAATCAATTTCTCTCATCAAAATGCTTGTGTAAATACATGTTTTTAAAGAAACAGTTGCTCCATAGGAGAGAGGTAATAAAATGCCCTAATGACAAGAACCGAATTACACAACTCTTTATCTGACAGCACAATTTCGAATTTCAGTTCACTCAGTAATAGTAATTAACTATAATAACCCTTTGCATTTTTACATAGGCTTTCAAGAAAATGTTTCCCATTCATTACAAACAGGTAGCACCTGTGGAGATCTTATTCAGACAACTTTGTTAAAAGAGGGAAACACTATGCAGACTGGCTCGGCTTTATGTGTAGTTACAAGTCTCACTCACTGACTCTTTCTGTGATCATTTCTTCATTTGGCTCGGATATGAGATCAACTAATATTGGTGATATGCATTTAGTTGTGGAATTGAGAGTGATAATAATGTGAATAAAAATATTATTTGGATGAGTAGAAGTATTATCTCCTTTTTACAGATGAATCAAATGAGTCAGCAAAGGATCAAATCAGTTCTGATTTTGATCTTCTGAAGTGAGTCTGTTAGCATCCAGAAAACTAATAGAGTAGAGTAGTACTTTTCCTTATATTGTACCAGACAAAATGCTTCCCTCTATGCAATCAAAACTATCCCTCAATATCAGAGTGGGGTCACTTCTAGTGGAATTCCCTTTGAGCTTAATTCATGTTTACACTAAATCTCCTTTACAAGAGGTAAAGCAGAATTCTGCTTTAGTGAGAGTATGAAGTGCATAGGGACTGACTTTAAAGCCACTTTGTATTAACACAGAGAAGTACTTAGTGTGTGTGTCTCCCTACTGAGGTACATGGCTCAGCAGCAGCCTAATTTGCCTGGGCTGTTTGGGCATCTAGGTTGCAAGCTACCCTGGCCTAATTTAACATGGTGATAAGGGTTGGGGATCAGAGGGGTTTTTGAGTTCACAGAAGCGTTTATTTTCCTTAATGAAAACTTGGCTTGTGAAATTCAATATAGTTGCTGATAAAATACATGTTGATTTATGTATTGCCTTTATTATACAAGGGATATGTAAAATTCTTCAATATGAAAGGTAGATCAAGACTAAAGTTGGGTGAGGTATGTCCACTTTGCAAAAAATCATGCAAGCCTCAGGAGTATGTCATGCTGGCTCTCTCCTCCTAGAGTGCATGGACTGTAAAATATGGAAATACATTCCTGACATTAGTTATTAGAGGCTCAAAGGTGGAGAAGGGATAATTGGTGTCCGTGACTTTCTCATTTCTTTTGTATATAAATCACTTCTCTAGACTCTCTTCTCTTTGCTACAAAAAGAAAATAAAAAATCATAATATTTTTTAAAAAGCCACCAGAGTCACATGAAAACAGTCCTTAATGGCTTCTGTTATAGAAAAGGAAAACCAGAAATTAATCTGCATGGCTTGTGAGTTTCTGCAGGTATTTGTCAGTGAACCTAAGTCTGGTTGAAGTTACTCTCTTCAATGAGACTGGTTGGTAAAAACTGGCATAGGTGTGCTAAATGTGCTGTAGTTCTTCCTCTGGCCAAAATTCAGATGTATTCTTAACTCCTGTGAATGCTGTTCTGAGGCTGTGCTCACCCTTGCAGTGGCGCTGATGTGATGTGCAGACTAGGCAGTGTGATGGCAGCATGGCTGGAGTAAATTTCACCCATGGAGAAATAAATACATCCATAAAACCCAGGGGGGAAAGCCCAATGCTGCTAGTGGTATGTGGTGCCAATTCTTTATCTGAAATCTGATCAATAGTAACAGCCCTCAGTGTCTCTGCTATTTTATAAAGATGCCTTTAAGGACTCAGCTAGCTAGGCAGCTGGCATCCATCCTGCACTCAGACAGATTGTCATTGCCAGTTTCTGCTGAAGTGAGACACTATGACACTAATTTAACTACTTTTAATTAATAGAAAATCGAAGCTTAGCCTTTCTGCTGCTGCTGAAAGTTACATATGCCAGTCCTATACTACATGTGCACATATTTTGCTGTTATTTTGTATGTGTTACTATATATTATGAAATTTTTTATGTTGATGCCACCCAGTGTCAAGAAGTCCTGAAGAATTGTAGACATGTTATTTCATGGTCTAGAATCTCAAAAGAGTGACTTCATCTACCTTTATTTAAATGCACATGAGGTCCATAACATAAACAAGAAACAGAGTAAAATTCTGCAGGTTTAAAGTATAGTATGGCAGAGGATGAACCAAGAAGGGGCAATCAGTTATTGTGGTTTTTAGAGTGATATTGTCTGTGTCCTACTTCTCCTCTTCTTGGAAAAGGTGAATAAAAACCTGAAAGTTCAATATGTTCAGGCAGGTGGCAGAAGATCTGGAGTGCAGTTTGGAATTTCCCACCCCTAAGTGCCAGCACTAGGAAGGGCACATTGACCCTAGTAATATTGGGGATTGAGCTCTCTGCAAGCTCCATGGAAATTCAGCCACCAAAGAGAGCTAGTTTGACACCTACAGGAGTCTGCATTTTAAACCTGAGGCTAGAAAGAAAATTCATTATTCTTACAGCGAAACTCCTGATCTGCCATCTATGGAGATGTATAATGTTACTTTCACTTCTAAAAAAGAATGTAACTATGTGTCCCCTGGTTGCACCTGAAAAAATTCATTCCTCTTCCCATCATGTAGATATGTTGAACCAATTTCTTCCTCAATCTTTCTGACATACTGTTGATTTAGGTTTTTTATTTCTGTGCTCTGATGTATTTTAGAACATTTCATCCAATGCGCTGGAGGAATCTGCTGTTTCAGATGATGTTTTGTCTCCAGATGAAGACGGCATATGTTCTGGGAGGTATTTCTCAGAAAATGGACTGGTAGGGCTGCTGGAACAAGCTGCAGAGCTCTTCAGCACGGTGAGTGAGGACCAGAATCACCAGGAGGGAATGGATAGTGGGCTACCTAAGCCAGATCCACAACTTCCTTTCCTGCACATGAGGAAACAATGTAGTACTGCTAAACCAGGCATCACAGACCTGCCACACTCCAAATAACAAGAGGACACATTTTTGGCTGTCCAAGTACTGCCTTAGTCAGAATGATTAACCTAAGCTTTTTCAGCCTAGCTCAGCCACATACCCATCTCTACTGTGCAGACCACAGGCAACATCAACAGAAAGTGATTGTCTCAGGCAGGAACCAAGACTTTCAGTTGGTATTATCATGGGATAGTACATTTAAGAAAAAGATCTTGCATAAAGTTTATATTTTAGGAGGTATGTGAGAGTTACTCCTATACTTTTACACAGCATATAACCAGAGCCTCATAATCTGCACTTATTATGTAAGGATTCATGATTTAACATCTCTAAAGTAACACTTGAGTCCCTTTGTCCAAACACAGCTCTGGTTGCCCTGAACCATACATGACAAACAAATCCATTTCCTACTGCTGTCCTGCATTTCTAGTTCTTGTAGCCCTGAGGCAGAAACCAGGACTTTATGCAGGAATTTGGGCGCAAGAGCCCAATGGATCAGAGATCCAAATTACATCCAGTTCATTGTTTGCTGTTCAGAATGGCCCATTTACTATTACTAGTTTTCAGAACACTGAAACAACCGACCTAGCAGATTAACAGATGAGTCCCATAAATCCTCTTTTCAGCCAAGCCATTGATGGAGATATAGTTTCTTTTCAGAGTGCATGAAGACTCACTTAATTTCTTCCTTTTTTTTTTTTTTTTTTTTTTCTCCAAAGGGAGGTTTGTATGAAACTGTGAATGAAGTGTACAAAATTGTCATCCCCATATTGGAAGCACATCGAGACTTCAGGAAACTTACCTTGACACACAGCAAGCTACAGAAGGCCTTTGACAGCATTATTAATAAGGTACTTTTGAGGCAAGGCACTGCTAGCAAGACACATTGCTGGGTTGCACTATTTGAGTCTGCTGTTAATAAAACAGTTCATGTGTGTATTGGGTTTCTGTGGCCACGTTTTGATAGTGGAGGGGAAGGGTTAAAAGAGTGATGTCAATGAGAAGCTGCTAGAAACTTTATCCATATCCAACAGAGCCAATGCCAGCAGCTGGCCAAGGCTGAGCCCATAAGTGACAGTGGCAGCACCTCTGGGATAATATATTTTAAAAGGGAAAAAAGTTACTGGCCAGATGTAATTGTGCTCAGAGAAGAGACAAGTGGAAAATATGTGAGAGCAACAGCTCTGCAGACACCAAGGTCAGTGGAGAAGGAGGGGCAGGAGGTGTTACAGATGCCAGAGCAGAGAGTCTTCTGCAGCCGGTGGTGTAGACCACAGTGAGACAGCTGTGGCCCTGCAGCCCATGGAGATCCACAGTGGAGCAGAGATCCACCCTCAGCCCATGCAGAACCCCATGCCAGAGCAGGTGGATGCCTCAAAGAAGGCTGTGACCCCATGTGAAGCTCACACTAGAGTAGGGAGGAACCACAGGCTGGAGCAGGGGAAGGACCCCTCTCCCTGTGCAGTGGGAGAAACAACATGTGATGAACTGACCATACCCCCCATTTCCCATCTCCCTGCACCACTGGGAGAGAAGATGTAGAGCCTAAGGAGAAAGGGGAAAAGATGTTTTTAAAATTTGTTTTACTTCTTGTTATCCTGTTCTGAGTTTGATTGGTAATAAATTAAATTAGTTTCCCCGAGTCAAGTGTGTTTTGCCCATGATGGTAACCAATTTGTGGTCACTCCCTGTCCTCATGTCAACTCATGAACCATTCATTTTCTCTCTCCTGTCCAGTTGCAGGGAGGGATAATACAGTGGCTTTGGTGGGTACTGGCATCATGCCATGAGCAACCCAACCGAATTTGAAATAGTTCCATTTCCTTTTATTCAAATAAAAGCTTCCATCTGCTTGGGTCTGCCTACATAGCCTGCAGTGTAAAAAAGCTCTCCATACAAAAAAGCAGAAATTAATATAAAAGGGGTTTAGCTGAACATCTCTGTGTTGACCTGGCCACATCTGTTTAATAAAAATAACTTTATTGTCAATTCACTAGTGTTTTCAGTTATAAAACAGAAGAGTGTTTGTATTTAGAAAATATATTTTGTAAATATGAAAACCCATCTAAATTCTCAGCACTCATGCTGTCCCTTCTCTTTCTTCAGAAAAACCTTATTGCTGAGCCTAGTCCGTTTCAAATGCATATCAATTTTCATTGCAAATTTGCAAAATTTTAATTTTGTTACATGTATTCAAAGAAATTAAAAATAATAAGGTATTTTGTTTTGTGAAAACTCCTTCATGACCAGCTTAAATTTTAAATTAGATTGCAGTCGAATGTCCCCTTAGTTGTATGCTTTCTCTCCTGTGCTTCTAATCCATCAGCACTGATGATATATAGAAGTGGCTTTGAAAAGGGGAAAAGGACTAGTGGATTTTCTTATACATCAGTTGGGAGGGGGAAAAGGCATCCAAATACTACAATGTCCACATAAAGCAGTTGTAAATTTCCTCTTCTTTTTTATCAATTAGGGTCAAAAACGAATGTTTGGAACTTACTTCCGTGTTGGTTTCTATGGATCCAAATTTGGGGACTTGGATGAACAGGAATTTGTTTATAAGGAGCCTGCAATTACAAAACTCCCTGAGATTTCTCACAGGTTAGAGGTAAGGAAAAACATTATGTTAACAGGATTTCAAATTATATATTATACTTGTCAGTTAACCCACACAGTCCTTATATTATCATGCTGTATAAAAAAATCAGTAACAAACTGATTTGTACCACAGATTATTTCCTTAGGGATATCCTTTCCACAGTATTCATTTTTAAAGCATAAATATTTAAGTGATCCATTCTTTTGAAGCTCTATCTCTTACAAGCAGGCCTGTAAAACATTGAGTGATTTTGAGCATGCCAGATATTTGCTTTGGTACCTTTTCAGCTTTTGTTTTATAGAATTGCTGTGTTCCCTTCTGATTGTTTAACCTCAAGTTCTGTGATTGTCTGAGCAACTCACAGTGATCTTTGTCAGAAGATGCCTTACCCTGGCCAGCCGTGGTTTGTGGAGCAGTATACTGTACAAAGCCCAGAAATCATCATGGTTGTCACTCCTTTCTCCTAGAATTGCATTAGCATTGCATTAAGGACTAAAATTTTGGGATAATTCTGTTTCCTTTCTAGGGATTTTATGGCCAGTGTTTTGGGGAGGATGCTGTGGAAGTGATTAAGGACTCTGCTCCTGTAGACAAAAGAAAGCTGGATCCCAATAAGGTAGGGAAAGTAGAACTGAGAGGGTTGAGTGCTTTGTCACACAAGAGAAATGAGGAGAGAAGGTCCCCTTTGCAACTTTATGCTCAAACATTAAGGCACAAAAAAATAGCCAACTTGGTATCTCTGTGCTCAGGGGTGTTAAAGCCTCTGTGATGGGCTTAGGGTGGTAGCTTGTCACAGAATATAGAAATTGAAAGTTCTGATCTCTGGTCCCTGCCCTGGTTGTGATCCCCAGGGTAAGCTGTGCCCTTCTAGATGCAAGTTTTGTTAGCTCTGAATAAGAAAATGACCTCTGAACGATTTTCAGCTCTGTGCTTTTCCAGACCATCCTTAGGCAATGTGCACTATGGGATACTCCACATGTGCTATTCCTTTTACATTCCTTGGGTACGGTAATGGTTCTTCCCTCTTTTCCTAGGCATACATACAAATTACTTTTGTGGAGCCCTATTTTGATGAGTATGAGATGAAAGACAGAGTTACCTACTTTGAAAAGAACTTCAACATCTGTCGGTTCATGTACACTACGCCTTTCACTATGGATGGGCGTCCCAGAGGAGAACTTAGTGAGCAGTACAAGAGGAACACCATCCTAACCACAATGCATGCTTTCCCCTACATCAAAACGAGAATCAATGTCATCCAAAGAGAAGAGGTAATTGGGTTTTGAAGACAGATATAATTTCTCAAAGACTGAAGGAGTCTCTGGGTGGGAAGATTTCCAAATTTATGCTTAGCAGAAAAAAAAGAATGCTGAATTTTTCAGACACTGCTCTTGTAAATGGGAGTATCACAGAAGGGACAGAAAAGGCAAGATAGAGATATGCTATGGAGAAGAGACAATAGCCAAAGTACATTCTTCTTTTGACCTCCTAGCTTTAGTGCTGTGTAGGGGGATGTGTGGAGCTCTGTTTGTAGCTGTACTTCTAGCTGATAAAGCAAAAGTAGGTTAGGAGTACAGTCAGAGAACTAGATTGGGCTTACAGCTGGTTTAGAGACCAGGAAGCTTTGTACTGTAGAAAGTACAACACCATTTCAGGCATGAAGTAACTTAGAATAAGAATGAATTTATGCAAACAGGAGGTCTGATTCACACCCTGTTTCTGCAAAGGATAAGATGTCTAAGAGCTTTGGATCAGCTGCACCCTCTACCAAGATGACCATCTACCAAGTTAGATTGAACAGTGTTCCTGGGTTTCACAACTACTGCTTTTGAAACAGGAGAATGATAGTGATATTGTTGTATTTAGAACAGGTCAGGTGCATGCATGACTCAGGTAATGAACCATCTTTTCTTCCCTTTCCCGTAGTTTATTTTAACACCAATTGAAGTTGCTATTGAAGATATGCGTAAAAAAACACAGGAACTAACTGCAGCCACCAACCAAGAACCACCAGATGCCAAAATGCTCCAGATGGTTTTGCAGGGCTCAGTTGGAGCCACTGTAAATCAGGTAAGGAGTCCAAATAAGCCAGATGAAGTGTACTTTTCTCACTGTGTATTCTTTTTTGCACTCCTATTTCTTGCACTGGAAGAAGTACATCTAGTCACTGTGTGTATTTAAGCTTCATCCCTTGATATTGGTACTGTTCATTAGCTATGCTTTTGGTGAAAGTGTTCATGGGAAGTGCTGACCTGGCTGCAGGTGCAGAAGCTCACAGAAGTCTTGTGAATGCATCCAAGGATTTTTTCTTTCTAACATGCTAGCCTTCTCAGCCATGTTCTTTATACCAGGTTTATCCTTGGGGAATGGGAATAATAATAACAATTTTCCTGTGGAACCACCACAAACTCAGTTTTATGGAAATTAAGTCAATACATGAAGTCAAGACCTGAGTGCCCCAAAGTAAATGTGAGATGCAATAGGTATAACATAAACATACACACTAAAAAAAAGCCCAGGCAATTAAAAAAAATTAATATGAAATGATGAAGCCATGGCTGAGCAAAAACTTGGTGTTATGCACAATTTCACAGAGTTTGGGTTTTTTTTCTGAAAGCCTAAATACTCTCCATTTCCAACCAAAGCATCTATTATGAAACAATATATTGTTGTAAGCTTTGCAAAGAGTGATCTTTTTCAGCACTGGGCTTACTGCCTGAAGGTCTTGCAATACACACACAGGAGCTGTGTTTCTCTAATATAACCAGGTTTGTCACTAGCTGTCCCAGCTCATCTCTGCTGAGCAGAGTTTGTTCCCTTTGTTGAGGGACTGGAGGAGGAATAATAACAGGAGAGGATAAGATATGATGGGCAAAAATTCTGCTTGCCAAAGGAAGTATTGTGGGGGAAAGGAAGCTAAAATCCATCCTGTTATGGTAACTGTGCATAATTTTATTTTCTTTTGTAATTGCACTCATGAAATAATAAACAGCTTTAAACAAATATGTGCTCTGTTTTCAGTCTAAGCAGCTGAGTTTGACATTTTCTTGTGTTATTTCTATAAGGGACCACTAGAGGTAGCGCAAGTGTTCCTGGCTGAAATTCCATCAGACCCCAAACTTTATCGACATCACAACAAACTGAGGTTGTGCTTCAAAGAATTTATAATGAGGTCAGTAAAACAAAATTGAAATGCTGAATTGCATCAATACATTCAATATTAGCAATACCTCAACGATAATATGACTGAGTAATTACCTATGCAAGTTAGCATCAGGAATCCTGCCGTCTCACACTTTGAACACTTGGACCACACTTGTTATTTTTGCTTCACATGAATGCTTAGGTAGGCATTGCATTCTCAAAGGGAAGAAATGTTAACACTCTAAACTAATAATGTATAAATTAAGATCTTCTATTTGTTTTATATTTTGACATCTTATAGAAATCAAACATTTCAGACAATTGCCTTGATTTGATTTTTAATAAAATGATATTCTTACTTAGAAAGTTGTTCATAAGAAAACCACGTCTGTCAAGCAGACAGAGTGGTAGAGGCAGACTCATGTCCTTTAGATATGTTTGTAAATCTCAACAAGAATATTCACATATGAAGATACTCATCTTCTTAGTCCAAACTGTCCTCCTAGCTGAAGAGTAAGTTTGAGTTAAATAAAAACAAGTCTTATGCTGAAGATACGGCTTCTAAGTATTGCTATTGCCAATTTATCTGTTTATACAGTAAGTAGGCAGCTAGCTCAGTATTCTGCAGTCATTACATTTACTTTTTATTAGTTCACTCATGCTTTCCTATTTCATTAAAATTATCATCCCAATTTATGTACTTGGAAAAACCAGAATTTTCTTATTAGTTCATTATCACTTTAGTCTTGACAAGTTACCAGAGGAATGCCTAGACTAAGAGAACTGTATTCTTGTCCATTTAAATTACCTAACACAAAATATGGGAGTTTAGCAGAAGTAGATGATTTTTTTTTTCTTTCCTTCTTTTTAGGTGTGGTGAAGCAGTGGAGAAAAACAAGCACCTTATCACTGCTGACCAGCGGGAGTATCATCAGGAGCTCAAAAGAAACTACACGAAACTGAAGGAAAACCTTAGACCCATGATTGAGAGGAAGATCCCAGAGCTGTACAAACCTGTAGTGAAAGTCCATAGCATAAGGTATAGTTAGGGCAGGTTATCTGTTGTAGCTATACAAAAATATGCCATTTTTTGTAAGGAAGAAAGGGAGTTTTACTGGCAGCTAAAACCAAGCCAGAATATACACTGCCAACTCCACTACTGATTAAAGAAACCTGCTGACTTCCACTGGGGTTCATTGTAGTGTTAGCTGTGTTTCTCAAGCTCTGCATTCCAGGGATAGAGGATTTATGTAATTTCACATGTCTGACACAGTAGAGTCTAATGTTCTTTGATTATGGCTATATGCTTCTTTAAAAAGCCACTGTGTCCAGTTTGGGGTGGGAGAAGGAGAGATGACAACTCTGATCTGCCAACACATAGCATGTTTCAGCTGAGCTCTTTTTCAGAGGACAGGTATTTCTTTGATTGTTTTTCCTTTGCTAACTCTATTTACGAATCTGTTTCATTGCAGGGAATCTTTTCGTAACCACAGTTTTAGGAAATACGATGCACAGACTTCTTCCCAAAGCACCTAAGAGCTGCTTTGGCCAAGGAAGAGCTTCATGCTGCAAGACAGAAGTGCTGGAGTATTTATTCCACATTTATGAAATCAGAAATCTCTCACAAGACAGCATGTGCACTTTCTGGACAGCATGCAGAAAAGCATTTACACAAGATCACTGAATGAAAACTAGGGGATAAATCCTAATCAAGCACATATCACAAGGGCTTGGAAAGGAAGGGGATTCTTTTTAGATACTTTTGTATATATTGTACAATAATGGCCTAATGCAGAGGGGTGGACCTTAGAGTGGTCAGTGGCATGAAGTCAGTTGTGACTAGGTAACAGACATAGAACTTTGTGTGGTTTGATTGAGGTGAATCCAAATAATATGTCTAAGGAATAACAACAAACTCTATGTGTTTATTATCCTTTTCCAAGACAGCATTTATCCATGTGCTTTTGTCAATGAAGCACATTCTGCAAGTTAATCACGTTTAAATTTTGTCTTTATGAGGAGGGACATGGTTACCTGCTCAGTGTTTGCTGAGCTGGCACTCTAGGGAAGGATAATTTCCTCAGTCAGTTTCTGAATAGATTCTCTGTCATGGTCCTTAACTGCAGGGAGTTTTGCACAAGTTTTCTCAACCAAAGCAGGAAAATCAAGATGTGGTAATACATAGTTCCTATAGATGTTCTAAACTGTTTTCCAAGTATAAGGACGTGCATTATAGTGACTTGACATGCAGTTAGTAATCTGTGACATATTTAGCAGAGCTAACCAGTAATAGTTTAAAAAGATGCTAAGCTATGAATGATTCTTTATTACATAAAGGTCTTATGTAGATAACCTTATCCAAAATTAAGTACAGAAGCTCACAGTGGGGATTTCCTGCAAATCACTTTACTCAGGCTTTACTGCAGCTTAAGAGAAATTAGTACATAATTAATAACTAGTGCTTGGTATTTTTTGAGTCCTAAGCAAATATCTTACTAAGTAATCTTTACACCACTTCTCTGAATTATGGAAATGTTATTACAGTTTTGCAGATGAGGATGCAAAGAGAGAGGAGAAATTAGGAGTTTGGAACTCATTTAGGAGTTTTGGAACTCATTTGGACCTTTGGAACTCCTCTAGTGAGGCAGTGGAAGAGCTACAATTTTTATTGAGACTATGCTTGCCACATAGTGTTTGGAATTTGAAACAAAGATCTGTGAAAGCATCCTAAATATTAATTCCTTTCCTGCACCTCTTCAATGATATTTTAATGCTGACTAAAGTAACCAATTCCATTTGCCCAAGCACAGAATTTAATGTTGAAATTCAAGGAAATGGTAGATTCTTTTCCTTTATACTTCATGTTAGAAAACTACTTCATGTTAGAAAGTGAACTTTCTTGGAGCTGATGCCATATCTAAAGGCAAGGCCTCTTTAATCCAAAAGTGTAAGGGAGATCGAGACTGCTGCTTTTAGTGAAAACATTATGACCTTTTATAGTCACCTGCAGCCTTGCCATTTGGTAATATGAATATTCCAAGCACTTCATTGACATTTGTATCGCATTTTGAATGTGCTTTGTAGAAGATTAGCACGGATGATCAAACAAGATGAGATGTGGAAATAGGTGAAAACCCTGTAGTTACACAGTAGTTGGAGTGTAAGAAAATAGTTTCTGTCCTCATTCATAGTATTGTTCAATGAAATTCTTATTCAGGAATAAGAACTCCCTGACTTCGAAGTGAATGTATCCAAAGTACATAAGCAAATGGTATAAAAAGCTCAAAGCAAAAGATGCCTCTATGTCAGAGTGGCTTCTCTATATTCAAGATGCTTTGAAACAGTTCTAGATTGAAAAATTATTAATTTCCCAAAGTTTTGAAGCTATGAGATTTCTGCCTATCAGAACCTAGCTCTTTCGCTATTGTTTTTAACTTCCAGTAGAGGAAAAAGGTCAGAATATTTTCATCTACCAAACCCACAATTCAACATCACTGTTTACAAGATACTTATCCTTTGCAGCCTAACTAACAGAAACCTCAGGTAAATAAAACCCCTAACAAGTGTACAATATACTAGATAAAAGTAATGAAGTGGTTCCTTGAACTGAAATAATACTCAGGATAATATGAATACTGACATTCACTCCCATTTTACAAGTTGAGCACCTCACAATCAGATGGCCAGTCTTGCCCTCAGTTTGCATTTCATGTTATCCCTTCTGCAAATGGAACATGGCTTGTACATTTCTTTTAAGAGCTAAACTATGTGAAACAAGTTTTCTATCTTAAAATTTTCATTTTGCAATAAAGCTATTGTTACACAGCATATTTAGAAGTGTCTTTGTGTTGCATCTTATACCTCAATACAACGCAGCTGGAAACAAAATTTCAGTAGGAAGAACATTTTCTTGTAGAAGCATCATTCAGCAAAAAATATATTTATTTGAGCAGAGGATGTGTTGGTCTATCTTTGGGATAAATTGTGCCTATTGCAGGGATTACAAGCAACAAGTTGCTTCCCAACTTCTGTTTTTCATTCAGTGCATGTGAAAAATGTCAGTGGGAAGCTCAGTGACAGTAGTGCCCTCCTTTCTTTCCCTGAGCTGTAGCTGTAGAGCAGAAACCTGTCTGATTCCTGAATTCAGCATCTGGATGATTCAAGACTAGGGAGAGTTTTGTGTGTCCAAACTAAGTACATCCAGGGCTAAACTGCTGAGGCTGTCAAAGGGGAACTACACCATCCTAGACATGTGGCTGGAGTTCACCAGAGCTCACTTACCCCTTGCATTTACTGCTAGCAAGCACCAGCTTCAAGGAGCACAGTGCTGAATTTGGCACAGGAATCCTCTAGCTCAGCACCAGCTTCTCTCTGTTGACATGTCTGCCATGCCTCATCCTGTGGCAGCACACAGGTGGCAAGGTGGTGACCAGCAGCCTCAGGTCTGTGCACAGTCCCACTGCCACAGGAGAGCACACCTGATCCAGACCAGGTGTCAGCACACACTTGCACATCTGGCAGATGTAAGGAGCACGAGAGTGCTGGGTATGAGAGGGCCAGCAATAATGCCCAGAAGTGTAAATGTCAGTGCATTTTAAAACATTTGAAATGCACTGACATTTATAGGTAGCTGCTTTTGGTCAGCACTACAAATCCTACGTGGGCAGCCCTAACAATGGATTTCCTGGTTTACAGAAAGGGAGCATACCTTTCATGCTACAGGAAAGAAACCACAACATCAGGAGGTGGCAGACTGAACAGACATGACCATGAATTGGAGTAGCCACATTCATGCCAGGTACAGAGAAAAACAGTGTTGTCACTTAAAATTGGCAGGTGTGGGTTATTTAACCTCTCCTGGGAAGCTGAATGCTTTCTCGGTATGTTTGCCACCAATTGTGAAGGCTTGGGAAAGTGAAAGCAAACATTTAAAGTCTTTTTTGTTGTTTCTCTTTTTGTCTGTTGGAAGTATCATTGTCTCAAATATTTCAGAAAGGGCGATTAAAGTTTAGCAGAGAGCCTGATACAGAGCCAGCTAGGACTCTTTTAGGTGTTTCAATCTCTCAAAGCAATGCTTGTTATGAAAATGAAGCACACAATAATAGTGTTTTACTGGGGTTGACTGCACTACACTGCTGATGTCTCCTGATAGAGAGGAACACATACAAGGAGAGCTCATAGGATGTTGCCATCAGAAAAAGTCTCTTTTGATTACACGAATAAAGACAATACGCTCTGGCAGTAGAATTCAGTTTGTGTTTTGGAAAGCTACCGTAAATTCTGGCATTCATTGAGCACTTCACATAGTGACTATGTTTCTGTAAGTTTACGTTCTTACTGAGAGATTTGTTTAAATTACTCATTTTCATTCAAAACCAGACTGTTTTGCATCTGTTCAAGAATTTAAAAAATAACCTTGAAGCAAAGGATGTTATTACTCTATATTGGTCAGTAAAAGATCGTGAAAACATCAAACAAATTGTTTCACTGACCAAACCAAGCAATCTGAACCCCTGAAGATGCTCAATAATAACTTTTATAGGAAGAATTTAGAAAGCCTTGAAAGTTGTAACATTTTGTTCTGCCTTCTGTTCTAAGCAATTTGATGCTTTGCACCCTTCAAAACAAAATTTTCTCATTAGAAAAAAAAATACAAAGTTGAATTTTACTTTTTTTTTAGGTTTCTCTTCATTATTTTAAAAGATACCCTTACACATTACCCTTACACCCATTACACACCCTTTTTTCTATGTTCTTTTAGAACTATGTCTTACTGCAGAAATAAGGTTTTTCACTATCAGCCTCTATTCATGGAATATTTCTAAACGTGCAACTACTGGTAGGATGCAAATTACAAAAGAAAATGAAATAACCAAAGGGACAAGGTGTTTCAGCTGGATGGCAAGAGGACTAAGTCTTGTGCATTTAATAAACACATGTAAAACAACTGGAAGGGAAGATTCCCTGTCACACATTTCCGACTTTCCCAAATGTGAACATCTGTGCAAATTTCTTTTCCTCAAGAAGAGCTCAGTGGAAACAAACAAACAAACAAACAAACAAACAAAAGCAAGCTTAGCACTACTGATACATATAGAATTTGAAAGTGCCAGAAAGCCATCCTAAAACCTTAAAAACCTCAAGCAAGCATGTGTTTCTGACTTAATACATAGTGAAGAAAGGAAGTGTGCACAAAACCCTATCCCTTCCTTTATTTGCAGTTGGATTTTCAAGAGATGAACAATCCCTTCTCAGGTATCAAAAGAAGGCTGGAAGTGCTCCAAAGGAGTGTGTTCCTTTTTGAGTTATGGCATAAAATCCTGGGCTCAAATCTAAACCCTTGAGACATTTCTCGCAGAGGAAGAAAGGGAAAGGGAAGGGAGAAGGGGAAGGAGCTGTGAGCAAGAACTTTACAAAAATTAAGTTAGTAATTACTTAAGCACTTTAGTAAGCACTTACCTCAGAGGCTAGAGATTTGTTAGCAGCCTGGAAGGATGGCATCTTTGCTGTACTTCATACTGCCAGCTTTTAACATTGGGAAAATAATATTAAATCAACAGTGTCTAAAATATTTCAAAGAAGTTGGTTTATGTAAGAGTTTCAACCATTGATTAAATTGATTAAATTAGGAAGAGCAAAACTCTTGTAATATGTGGCAGATTAAAAAGCATATAGGATGTGTAAAAAGGATTGCTCAGCTCAGGTTGTAGAGAAACCCAGTTGCCCCCTAGGCCCTCTGCAGCCTAGGACAAAGGCTGCAGCTGAGTGAAAGAAATCCATCCATTAATAAGCAATCAGAGAGGAAAATATCAAAACACCAACACTGCTGGGAACAAAGGGAGCAGTACTTTAGAAGGGCAGGGTAAATTGCTGAATAGACCATGCAGGGCACTCAGCACCAAACTGAGGACTGTTGAGCACTAATGGCAGCTGTCAGGCAAAAAGTAATCACAAAATATTTAAACAAATAAATTAAATAGAGAAAATAGATTTTTTTTTCCTAATAAAAACATTCTCTTTTTTTGGTGGGACTTCTGGGGATTTGGTGGGCTGTTTGTTTGTTTGTTTGTTTGTTGATTTCATGGGTTTTGTTTTGTTTCATTTTGTTTTGATTTTTTTTAATGCTGACTTCCTGGATTTTGCTAGTTTACACCAAGAACTGGGAAACTGCAAAAGCAGCAAACAAAGGCACACTGCTTTCACATCCCTCCTTTGAAGGAGGCAGAACAAACTTGGGATTGTTGCTTACAGGAGAGGATTCAGGCTGTTTAGAGGGAGTGACACAGCCCTGCACATCTCCTGCAGTAATGGGTGCCAGGAGTGACCACTGGTTCCACATCCTATGCACAAAAAGGATGCTGTGGATGGAAATTACATAGCTTGGAAATAAAGTCACAGACAGGCATAGTTTGAGGAAACAGAGAGCATTGCAGCATGTCCCATTATTTCCACTAGTTTTGGTTCACTGGCGATTTTCTGTGTTGCTAATTGGTGGAGGATGCACCCAAATGTACCCCCCAGTGCCTTTGCAGCTCTGGGATCCTGTTCACAAGGCAGGCACTGTCACCAGGGCACTGGCCCTGTGGCACCAGCTGCTGTGAGAGCACTCAGTGTTTCCATGGTGAAGAAAATCTTCCTAGAAAGGCTACCTGAGCCTTCCTACAGTGCTGATCATTCCCACAGCTTGGTAAGGAAAAGCATTTAACACCAAGTACTTGTGGTTGCAAAACTGGACCTTGTTTAATCCTCCTTTAACTTCAGCATTCTCTTTCACACAGTTCCCATCCCTGCTCTTCCTGACACTGCTGTAACTCACTGTCTAACCAAGATCCCTTTGCCTGACTCCTGTGAACCTATGTGTGGCTTGAGTTGGACAGTTCAGCGCAGAAGGGAGTGTCCATTCCAAAAGTGGTGGAGTGGCTCACAGCTCCACAGGCACAGCTGCAGGAGCACACTACAGGGACCATGCAGCAGAGCTGGGACACACCAGCACAGGACACTGAAGGAGCTGCTCAGTGCCACTGCTGGGAAGCTGCCCAAACTCAGTAAGTCATTTGGGGATTAACTTATTTATTTGAATCCTCAGCAGTGCCCTGCATTAATAAAGTACCAAAATGCATTCCCTGCATCCAGGGGGAACTGCATCCCATGTATTAAAAACTGGGACTCTTCATGTGTCCCGGGGTGGTCTGAGACAGTGAGAGGATACCTGAAACAGTGAGAGGATACCTGTGTCCATACAACAACTGCCAAGCCCCAGATGAAGCATCTGGCTACCAAAATAAAACAATGGTTTAGTTTAATGGATTTTACTATTAGTATAGTAAAATATATATATACATATAGTATATATAGTAAATGGTATTTACTGTCTGTACCAGCTTGTGTTGGCAGTAGGTACATCTGAAGGCTGAGGGCTTACACTGCTAGTCATGAGTTCACTGAAACACAAATACAGTATTTTTACACCAGGTATGCTGTACCCCTGCTGGTGCAACAGCCAGTATTGGATGCTTCAGGATGAAAAATCATTGTGAGTTATGAGAGGATCTACACCCACAACCAGTGTTATAAAGCACAGATTACTCAGCATGGCATGCATTTGAAGTTGAAATAAACCATCCCCAGCCTCTGCAAAGCAGCTTCACACTGATGTCTTCCAAACAGGAACAAAAGGCCTGTTGTGCTCTTCAGCTTGATGTCTAGTCATGATGAGACCTTTAGTGTTGAGAGTCATCATTAATGATCATCAGATGGGCCCTTATTTGTTAAATCAGTCAGCAGGTAAAAAGAACAGAAGATGGGTCCACCACCCTTCTCAACAAAATGCCCAAGTACAACAAGTTTTTTCTTACATTTTTACAGTTAAGGCCCTCAATATCCTAATCATATTTCTTAAAAAAAAAAAAAAAAAGATACCATGCCTCTAAGTTAAAATAGTCTCATCAATTTGAGACTAGAATGAAGGTTGAGAAACACCATTCTAAGAGGACAGTTGTCTAATGAATTTGATGAAATCAAATCATAATTTGTACAAAGTAAACAAATTTGTCTATGCAGAAGAGAATAGGACCTACCTATACCCTACCTATCTCCACAATGAAGGAGAAACTCCTCCAGTGACCCATGCATGAGGGAAACAAATGCCGGGGTCATTAGCTTCCTCATTCTGCTATTTCTTGGCATGAGCATGCATAAATTTAGGATTGCATCAAATGAGTCTAACTTTAGGAGTTGATTTTATAAATTTCTTGTTCCAGCAAGAAATTGCCAATGGTTTTTCTATCCTGCATTCCTCCTACAGATGTTGTTTTGCCTATTACTACAGGTGTCAAGTTTGCTTCTGGGGTGCTGTAAAATATTTTCTCCCTGCCCTGGCATGTAAGACAGGCATCCTGTGAACATCCAACCTCATTCAGGCCAACTCTGCCTCTCACAAGCTGTCATGCAGACATGCTCATCTCTCCCAGCACATGCATCCAAAGAGACCTTTGGTGATAATTTTAGGTTTCAGCATGATTCTCCAATGTCATTCAAAACCCCAGTTGCTGTATGCACATATCTATTAAGGAAATTAGTCTATTAATCTCTCAGATGAATCATGACAGGCATCAAGTCCAGGTAAGGCCTTTTGCAGAGATTGAGCTTGGTTGTACAACTTCATTATATTGATGATACAACTACATTAAACTGCAGTGGCCTCCTTGTTCTGCTCAAAAATAAAGGTCTGGGAGCTCTGCGGAATCAAGCATTCTTTAAAACATTTCAGGGACAAAAGTGTGCTGGCAACTTTTTCCTCTGCCACATTATAATTGCTCAAACCTTGGGGAGCATATTTTGACACTGCTTCTCCAAAGGTAAGAGGAAAGGCAAGTAGTCCATTTCATCTAGTAAATGATTTCTGGAGTTGCATTCTTGTGCATTCATGCACAAATCGGGAACACTGTTCCGCCTTAAATATCCATAGGCCTAATGGTGAGATCCAAGACAATGTGGCAAACAGCAACACATTCCCTCCAGCACTGAAAACCCTGATGATGGAAAATCAGGTGCCCTGCTGCATTCCTTCATTTCACTCTGGACTCTCAGGCACGCGGATGGTATTTTTTTGCCTGCTGCCACTGATGTGAGCCCTGAATCAGGGTGGAAAAAATGCCCTGCCTTCTTTTGTGTTTGTGTAACATCCTTCCTTTGCAGCTGTGGCTCTGCA
Organism: Peucedramus taeniatus; assembly: GCA_013400575.1. NCBI lineage: Eukaryota > Metazoa > Chordata > Aves > Passeriformes > Fringillidae > Peucedramus > Peucedramus taeniatus. Next base: position 92,450 of record WBNO01014330.1, on the reverse strand, counting down.
GAAACCAGCCATGCAGTGTGAATTGCCAGTGGTGCCCTGTGCTGAGAAAAGAGACAGAACGTGCATCTACTGAAACTGCTGCATCCCTAAAAGCAAGTCAGGGCAGCAGATGCACAAGGGAGAAAAAGCTGGGCTTTCACAGGCTTGCAGTGGAGAGGATTACTCTGCCTCTCAGCTGCCATGCCCACTGTGTGGGGTCATTCACACCAGTGCAACGCATTACCCCTGCTTTTCACTGTGGTGAGCAGAATATTCACAACAGCAAACGTTCAGTATTTTTTAAATAGGGTTTTATTTAATTCCTTAGGCTGCTATCCAGCTTTGGCATTGGCAGCTGCTTGGCAATAATCAGCACTTGACAGTGTCCTTCAGAGGCAGAGGTGCACCAGAGGTCTTTGATGGGGAATACTCAGCAGCACAGTCCTGCCCTGCTTAGCCCCTCTCTGTTCAATACACCACAAAGGCAGGGAGGACTTGGGGGACAAGAGTGGGAGGGCCACTCTGTTCTGGTCATTCTTAGGTGGGTGCTTGAACTCCACTTCCTACAGGCCGAATCTTCTTTTTGGATTAAAAAGAAAAATACATGGTTTTTTTCAGGTAAATGATATTTCTAGATTGGACAAAATAAGGCACAGGAAAACATTACCATTTCCTATGGAAAGAACATTTCAACTTTTTGTTTTGTTTGGCAAAATCAGAGTTATTCATTTTACAAGATTTTCATAGGATTGGTTTTTTTAATACGTCAGGACTGTTTCCACTACCCCTACAAATCAGGTGAAGTTTGCTGTGGCTTAAGGGGCTTCCCTGGAGCTGTGAGCCTTGTGGAACTGTCAGCATCCTACTTTCTGAGGTTGGAGAAAGGGGGAGAAGGGAAATTATGCAATTTATGAGTTAGGGTGCTGAGGAGCTGCTTGCTGTGGAGCCATAGATGATCATTGCAGTTTGAGGAAGGCAACTCATCTAAGATAACTATGGCCTGTCGTGCTCCTCCTCTACAGTAGCAGCAAAGCAAAAAATTGCTGCCAAATAAAGCAGCAGAGGGAATGTCTAATGCCCCTCCTTTCCACACTTTTACAAAAGTGGGCCACAGCTGGGAACAGGGTTGATGCAACCTGCCTCTAAATTTAGCCCTCAGATCACCTGCACTCAGGTGCACCTGCAGCACAGAGGATGCTGGTGTGACTGACCCAGTGGCTCCTGAGTAAGCTCTGAGGGATGTCCAACAAAAAACAGGTTTCAGGCATGGGAAGTGTTAAAATCCAGATGGATGGCACCTGAAAATCCATGAGAGCTCACTCTGCCTGAGCCTCTGCCCAACCCACTGAAGAAGGGCAGGATGATTTCTCTGAAGTCCCTCTTGTTTTTAACATACGTGTGCATAGGGTTTATCTGTATTGTGAGCAATCTGAAATGTCTGTCAAACCATACCACAATATTTATCTGGACCAGATCATGGGAAAATACAATGTATTCTCTCTCTTCAAAGTATTACTTTTACCTACTTCCAGACATGCCACTTACAATTTCCTACTCACAGACATGGGGCATCTGGCTTTTTGAAGGAAATAGGTGGGTTTGGGCTCTTTTGGAGTGCTAGGGACTTTTTCTCTAAATGTTTAATAGTCCAGACTTCCTACTGGCAGAGCAGATCACAAATAAAAAACATTCCAGGGAGCGAGAAAAGCCCTGCAAAAGCTCAGAGTCTCTTGCTGGTGCTTAGGCTGAGCAAGGCAAACACTCACTCCCACAGCCTCAGGTGGGAGCTGCACAGGCATCTCTGATGGTGACAAAGCCAGTCCCAGTGCCCAGCTGGGAAGGAGGAACCTTCCATGTGAGCCTCATGGCTCACACCTGTCAAAGAGTAGCAACACATTCACATCTTCATCCCCCTTTCTCCTGGAGGCTTTGGCCAGGTAATTCAGACAGAGACAAGTTTCTCTCCTTGGTGCTCAGCAGGGTGGGGTCTGTGTCCCCTCTCCCATCCTTCCCTGTGTGCATGTGCAGGGCAGATGGAGCAGATTGGCAGGTGCTCACTGGTTCCCCTCACTTTGTGCTGGCCTGTACACCCCTCTGCCCCTCTTGGCAGATCCCCAGGCTCCCAGTTAGTGCACTCTGCAGGTCCTCTGCAGGGCCAGACGAGCCCCAAGGAGCTGAAGGGTGAACCAAGACCTGCTGGTTTTAATTGCACCATCAAAGGAAAAAGCCCCATCCACTGCATGACCATGCTGAAAGACTTCTGTCATTCTTACGTAGGTAATGCAACAATTGACTTCTTTATTTAATTTCACTTGTTTTAACTGTCAAGAGCCGGCAGCTCTTGAAGGAAAGGATTAAGTGGGAGAAGTGGAAAGAGTATCTGCTTGCTCTGTACACTGCCATAGTCTGAGTGCTTTCATTCTGTTTGTACAGTTCCTGGTACAACATGGTCCTGACCCAACTATTTGGATAAATAAGCTGATGGTAAGGAGCTGTTTGCTGGTCTGAATATACTTTCTTTTTGGTTGATATTATAAAAAATGGTAAGTGGTGCTCACTGTTATCTCCATTACTTCTTTCATCAGTAATCCCTTTTTTTAGAGTTGGTAATGCAGCCATTAAAAAATAGCCTCTGGATAGCAAGTTAGCAGTCAGGATTAATAATTATTAGCATCTTAGCTTCTTAAAGAGCTGCAGGGCCTGTTTGCAAATTTGGACTGCCAATATTTCCAAAAATATGTGGGTTTGAATTAAAATGTACAAAAATCTTTTTTTCTTTTTTTTAATAAAAACTCTGTGGTTTGAGAGGTGGCTTACATTAATGTCATAGCAGCTTTACTTAGAAAAATACTAGATGTGATTTAATCTCTAAAATATTTTAATGGCTTCAGAGATTTCAGAAGAAATAATGGAAATTATTTAGATGGAAATGTCACTGACCCTATTAGCTTTTTATAGAATGAAAAAGCCCTAACATTTTTTGCCTACCATTACTTGAGTGTGGTCCATAGTAGGAAAAAAAACCCCAGAGATTTTCAAATTTTCTTAATATCCTCCTTGGTCTATTCTGGAATCAATATTAATTGAGAGAAACTTTGGTGGTCTCCATTCATGAACTTCAGGTATCACATCTGAAAAAAAATAATCTGGGAATATGCAGAGCTTTGGGAGAATTAACCAGGAAAAGGCAAAAGAAAAGCAGAGGAACCACACGGAAAGAAGGAAATGAGAAAGGATCAGAAGATGCCAGCATTTGATAGCACACTACGTGTAAAACCAGAAAAAGCAAGTTGCACCACAGCTGCGTCCTTTTGCTCTGTGAAGTAGCTCACAATAATCACCTTGCAGTGTCCTTTTCCAGAGCTGGAAAAGAAAACCAGGCACGGTCTTCTGGGCACTCCTAACTTTGCTGAGTCTCCTGCATCTTGTTTATTCCTGGCCTGTGATTCTGATTTGTATTTGGGAGGGACTGTCCTATGAAACCCTTCCTGACATCATCACAAAGCTTCTGAATCATTTGCTCCTGGAGACATTGGATCCCTGGGGCAATGGAGATAGCGCTTGAGATAAGAGTGGGAGGAGTGAAAGAAAACACCCATCAATTCGTCCCGAATATTCAAACCCTTAAGCGAAAAAATTCAAGGCGCACAAAACCCGGGACTACTATATCCTTTCACAGCTGAAGAGGCTTTAGAGACGGCCTGTTCTGACCAGTAAAAATCAAGGCACAAGTCTAAAAACTTTGTTTCTAAGCTGAGGTTCACAAAACAATGCAGAGAGAGCTGATGCCCATTTTGCTCCTTGAAAGCCCTGCCGAGGACCCCATCCAACCCAGCGCAGCCGGAGGGCACATTCTGTCGAGGCTCCAACATGAAAAAAGCGTTTCACGTCAGCCTCCACTGGGGAATCCCAATCCTTTGGCACTGAACTGTGCACCAGCCTTGGACAGGTATAGGATCTGACCCCATTTACTAGACCTCCTGGGGCCAACACTCCTTTTGTGGGCTTCGAACCAGTCCCTCCAACCTGTACGTATCGCGGACTCCACTCGGGCTAGCCCCCGGCAGATTTTCCCAAGGATGCTGAATTTCCAGGAGCAGCCCCTACTCTCCCCGACGAGGAGCTCCCGCATCTCGGCGAGCCAGTCTCTTAAGCGGGGGGCAAGAGAACTCCTCTCTGCTACTGCCGCCACGGCGCTCGCACTCCAGCGCACCGCCGGGGCTCCCCCGCCTCGCCGGGCACGCAGCAAGGACCGTCCCCATCCCGCGGGGGCAGAGGGGCAGCTCGGGGGTGCAGGGGGGCAGGAAGCCCGGGGCGGGGCAGAAGG
>WBNO01014330.1:0-87430 GCA_013400575.1 Peucedramus taeniatus | reverse complement strand
GCGACCCTGCCCTGCGCCCCGCCGGCGGCTGCCCGGCCCCGCGGGAAGCGCTGCCAGGTGCGGTGGGGAGCACCTGGGCAGGGGACGGGACGGGGCGGAATGGGTCACGTGTGAGAGCAGCGTGCACCGCTGCTTTGTTTAAATGGACCGTCACTAACTTCTGAGCCGGCACTTCAAAAGAGTAGAGAATTTTTTTGGGGGTAGGGGGATGGGAAAAGGGGAAGGTCTTGGGCTTTGATGCTCGGTACATGAAAGTGCCTTAACTTTGGCTGCTCTTCCCGAATCTCAAAAAAAAAAAGAAAAAAACTCAACTCACAAACTCTTAAAGGCATCCTGAAGTGCTTGAAAACAGTCTTAATTTTTCTGAAACAACGTGTTGTGGGACCCAATAGCTTGATACACATTTGCGTGTAAAAACTGATTCAGACGTAATTATAAGCCTCAGTAATGATAGTGACTTTCTTGTGACTGCTTTGTCCCCGAGTTACACGTAAGACCAAGCTGAGTTTAACTTTTCTTGTGCCGATGTTAGGGTCAGGTGTAGTGTGCTTTTTGTTAAATCAAAGCTCTGAAACATTTAAATAGCAGCAAAGCCCGTTTGGCATATCAGTAGCATAGCTGACTACCTTGTTTCTTGGCAAGCCATAAAAAAAATCGTAACAATTTGCTGATTAAATATATCGGTTGTATCTTACCCGTTTATTTCACCCCTTCTGTCAGAGTGACTGGGTCTTATTAAAGGTTGTGTGGGTGTCTGTTGGGAAGGAAAGAAAATACGAGAAAAGTGAGAGGAGGCTGATCGAGTTAATGTGAAATCTAGAAAGGCCAAACTAATTTAGAAGGTGTTCATGATGTGCTGAGAAAGCCCTGACATTTTTGTTCAGGTGGTGTGTCAAGTCCTTAAAAGTGCTGCTTGGGTCTTGAAGTCCAGAGTCATTTTCTGGCTCTGGGGAGTGGGAGCCAGCAGGGCGCAGTGGTGCTGCCTGACAGGAGTAGGGCTGCACCCAATCCGTGCTGTAAGCAGTATCTTTGAAGTCTTGTCTCTCTTCTGGCTGGGAACATCTGCCATATATTAGTGACTAGGTGAAATAGGATTCCACCCCAAAACTGTCTCTTCAACAGGAGATGGGATGTTGTCATGTGACGGGACAGCCTGTGTCCTTCCTCCGTTGGTTTTGAGCGAGAGAGATCGCGGCTCTGGTGCACGAAGATGTGGGGCGATGGGGTGTGGAAACTTGTTGCATTCCACACAGTGCTGAGTGTGGGTCAGGCCAGCGCCGGGGGCACTGGCACACCCCCCGGCTTGCGGCAGAGTGCAGCTTGGGCTGAAAGATTGGTGGATACAGGCTCTTGCGTGCCTCAAAATCTGTAGCTTTGCTGACCATGTGTTTGATGGAATTTGGTGTTACATTTGACTGTTTCATTTGTCTGACATCAAAGTGTGGTTTGTCCCCTTGTATTGCCTGTGATCTAACTAGAATAATTAATATTGTAAAGTGTATGTTAGTGACAACTCCTGTAGCACTCCAGCCCATGCAGGAGTCCCTAGTGTCTTAGTTTTTAAATTTGTGCACACCTGCTTTCTTTTAAGATTGGGCTTTACTTCAAAATTGCACTGGAGAAGTCTTTTTCCTTTGATTGAAAACTGAATGTGAACTGGTTTTAGGTGTCAGTTCAGTGTATCTTTAAAAATCCCAGCTCCTTGGGAGAACCTGCAATGGAGGTATTTCTTGTAGCACAAATTACTTCAGTTTGAGATGAGTTGATCCAGTAGCTCCCCCTCAGTGTGTGTTTGCCTTTTCTCACTCTAGCAGTTTTCTCAGGTTTGTAAGCTTCTGGTACAGCTTGTCGTCTCAATTTCTGCAGCGCGCTGCATGTCTAAATAATAGATGGTGAAAGTGAAATGAAAACGTCCAAATGAAGAGTCAGTTTTGCAAATGATGCAGAGCTACTGTGAAGAGCTGTCGGGAATGGGCATCTGATCGTGCTTTTAGTTGCTAAAACATTAGTTGTTAACTGAGGAGAGTTGCAGATTTTCTTGTGGTGTCAGCACCCGTTGAAGTGGTAGGTCATGGAGATGAAGGGTTTTTTCCCTAGTCATTTAGCTAATGGAATTGACTAATGGGCCAAAGGAGGTGTTTCAGGGCTCATTGCTTGTACTGTTTATCCATCCAAATTCTCCTCTGCACTTTAGAAAGGGAAGAAACACAGTAGTTGGAAAGTGGCTTGAATGCTTGTCTGTATGTATGTGCGCAAGTATGAATTTTATCTAAAATTTTTGTGGGTTGTGTCAAGATGACATGTTAAGCTGATGACTAGGTTTTCATGTTATAATGATGATGAGGAGTTCATGTGGAATTGCAACAGGAAGTAGCAATGAACTACTTCCAAAAAATTATGATACCACCTAATTTCTTAAAGATGCAGTAAATGACTTGAAATGCCAGCTGTAACTTTTTGCAGAATTTATTTGAGAAGTGTTTTGCTTGAACTATATAAAAATATCTAAAACTCACACTGTATTTTTATAAACCTTATGTATATAGCCATATTTCACTAGCCTTTATGAAATAAAAATATTTATGAACATTATTCAATGCTTGTCTTGACCAGAGATTGAGATTTATGGTGAGGTTTATAATGTGTTTGAGTCTAGTGGGAAATGATTCATTTAAAGTATCTTAATAGTATCTGCTTGCATGGTTGAATAATTGGCAGTGCTATAAAAAGGCATTTAGGCATCTCAAGGGAAACTACTTAGGCTTGTCAACTCTGACACTCCACAGTTGTCTCTTGCTCCCATTATAGAGGCTATATATTGAGGGGAAATAACATGCAAATTATATGACTGTTCCCAACTATCAAAGACTGGTACCTGAAGAGAAATAAATATATCAGGAATGAACAATTGCCATAATTGATTTTTTTTTTTTTCAGTTTATATATTATCCTAGCAGTGTTGTATTATGAACTATACTTGTAAGGTCTATCTAGCACGTTCTCTAATTCTGAATTCTGCCCATGTATTTTACTTTAATTCTGAATTCTGCCCATGTATTTTACTTTGGGAAACTGTATCTGCAGTCATGACAGTAGTGTTGAGACTTGTGGTTAAATCTGAATAGTGATTCAGGCCACGTTTACATTTTTACTTCACCAAAGGTTCCCTGGCAAGCTCCAGAAAGCAGAAAGATGTATGTAGTGATAGTCACTCTTTCACCATTAAGGGTAGGGTGCACTTGTCCATGATGAGGAAAAAAGGAAGTGGCTTGTAATGTGCTGTAGTGAATATGGGAAACACTTTCTGAGCTTTGATAGTAATGAAAAAAAATCTGTCATTCAGGAGGAGTGGCAAGAGCATCTCATCTCTCTTTCAGGCTGCCACAGACTCTGGGCTCTTAACCCTGTATTAAGCCAAATGTCTAGTCTGGCTAAAGCATAACTTAGGAGGCGACATCCTGTTGGACTTAAAGCATTCCCACAGGTTTCCCTTGTCAGTTAATGCCAATTTTTTGTGTTTTTCTCAGGTCAAAAATGTGTTTCTGATTTCTAATTAGAGCTGTACTGAGGAAGGATAGCTGGCAATTAAACATGAGTCATGAGTGCGTGTTTTCAATGTCCTTTAATTCTTTAGAGATGTGAGTAGACTGAAGACAGGAGTCGGACCAGATCAGTTGGAACTTAATTGTGGATAAGCATTGTCAAACTGAGTCTGGTCTTTTCAAAAGCCAAACTGCTGTTCACATACTGTTCTGATGTATGGGCTCCCTGTTGCACACAGGAGCCAAAAGTAGACCCAGATATCTGCCCTGACGGGTTGGAGGTTGTAACTACATTTCCCTAAAACAAGGTATCTCCAGAAAATGTTGTGGTGAAGGGGATGGTGGGAGGATATTGGGCACTGGGGGTGTCCCAGTCTGCTTTGGGGCTCAGGGATAGTGCTTGTGTCCCATTCCTCACACTGACAGAGCAGAGATGTCTGTGCTGTCCTGGAGCACTGGGATGTTGCTGTGTGACACACAGAGCTCCAGACAAAGAAGTGTCAGTGAGAGAAGTCTCCTACATGCAAAATATGTCTGTTTTTCCATCTTCTCTGCAGCTGTGTATGCTGTGTGCTACAGATAGCTTTCGTGGTGTTTGGGTGTCCTGGTGTCCAGGAGGGCAGTGGGGGCACCTCACTGGGTTTCTTGGACAAATGTTTGTGCCGCCACACTTTGGGGATGGATTGGTGGTCTGTGCTGGCCTGGTGATCAGTTAGGCCTGTCTCATCATGTGCTAGTGCTCTGAAGTAGAGGATGTCCTTCCTGCCTGTAGATGCCCTAAGCTGCTGGTTGTGGAAATCTAGAAGGATTTACTGTTGAATTCTTTGTTATCTAAAAGTACCCTTTCCTCAGCCCAAGGACCTTGCTTTTTCTTACTGGTCTACCATCTTCTGGGCCCAAAGAGTCCAGTGCATTTACATGAAACAGTAGTGCCCTGGCAGGAGCAGGTTGCTGCTGAGGTTTCCAAGAAGATACAAACGGTCAAAATGTTGGTTATTGGACAAGGCACTAGCCTTAGTAAGGCTGCTTTGGGTTGAGAGGTTCTGTACCAGAGGTTTTTACCAAATGTGAGGTACCCATGCATCTAAGACTGATGAGGGCTAATCAATCTTGTATATCTTGGATGAGTCTGTAATTAGTTAACATTGACTTTTAAACTCAAAGTCCCTGGACATTTTTTTTTTCTACATGTTTACTGTTTCAAGTAGTATTCCCAAGTTTAGCTCCAGATAGGACTGTTACCCACACACATGATCAGTCCTTCTCTTGGTCTCACTGAGCTGATAGCCTTTATGGCTGCTGTGCACTGACCATGAGTTCTGTGGCATATGTGCACACATTTCAGCCTCCTAATTGTATGGCTTGATCAACACTTCTTGACGTAAGGGCAAACACTGATTTAGCTTTTGGACACTGTCTATTATTTTACGTAATCCACCAGCCCCTTCCAGATAATGTTGTTTGGTCTGTTAAAGATTGAACTGTCTTTTTGAAGTCTCTTTCACTATTTGGAAGTATTTCCAATCCCTCCCCAATTCTGCAGTGTCATTATTAAGAGGGAGGATGCTGCCCAGATTAAGTTAGATAATTTTGCATCCATGCCAATCTCCACACCACCTGGCTCTTTCCTGTTGACTCTGCCTGTGCCACAGGGGCTTTACAGGGGCTGCAGGTAGGCAGAAAACCTACCTGGCTGAAAGCAGCGAGCTCTTCTCTTGTACTTTTGCTGCCACCTTCTTTCTGTTGGTGCTAATATTATTGTGGCTGTGGGACAAAACAGATTGGAACACTGATCTGGCTGGAAACAGATGTGCTGTCCCTCCCTCCCCTCACCCCCGGCTATTTGATGTGTGCACGGTGTCCCACAGGCTGTGCCAACATAGCATGAGAGGGTGGGAAGCCTCAGCGGTAGTACTGGGATGTGTCAGAATTAATAGACATGAAATCATGGTACTGTGATTGCCTGCCGAGCCTGTGAGCAGTTGGAAATCCATGTGAAGTGGATTTGATCCATTAGAACCTTTCTGGCAGATGATAATCAGAACCACTGATCATCAAAGCCCTGCTTTGTGGGTAGGGCTGGGAGGGCTCCTTGCCTCGCATTTTCTACTCATCATGCTACCAGCCTGCAACCTGTTAGTCTCAAAGATGAGGAGTTTAGTTTAAAACTAAACTGTCTGTTTTAAACGAAAGTAATTATCTCCCCCGAGCTATTCTGATCCTTTCTCTCTCTCTCTTTTTTTTTTTTTACCACAACTGTTTTCCCAGTTAACTGCTGGAAGTCTTTCCTGAAGTGAGACAATGTCAGAGGTTGAATGTGTTTGTTTAGGTGCATAAACATGGCTGTGCATGGTGGGGCTTCCATCACAGTGTTTTCATTCACTTCGTGAGCTGTTAAGTGAGAAAAGGATGGTGCTCATTCTTGAGCTGTTTTGGAACAGCTGTGTCAAAAAGCCCCCAAGGATCTCGGACAATAGAGAACTCTCCGCGAATGATACTCTTTTCATCTCTGTCTCAGCGCATCGAGATGCAGAGGATCTCTGAGAGTTATACCAAGCTAATCTGGTTTGGATAGCGAAAGAAAGATACATACGTGAATGTCTTGTGTGGCTCTTCAATATTTCTGCAGATGGAACTTGCAAAGAAGTGTAGTGATTGAGGAAAGTAATATTTAGATTCAGACTAGGGAAACTTTCTATTTATGTAGACAATTTTGAGTGTTTTAAAATTAGAATATGAAAAGTAACAAAGGACAGTTAAGATACTGATCATGAGACAAAAGCAGGGGCACTTGACTCATGCATACTTATTAAATGAAACAATATTGCAGAAATTTTCTCCCAATTTCCAAACTTCCAACAGAAGAGAAATCAGAATGAAAGAGTTGATAAGTTTTGCAGCTTGGCAAATGCAATTTAAGGTTGTCGGTATTTTCTGACCAGTGCTTTGTTATTAACCCACCTGTTAGTAGACAGGTTGTTTCAATTCATCAGTATTCCTTTGCAGTGTTAGTAGATGGATACATTAAGATATAATCTACTTCCCTCTGCAGTTCAGGTTTTGGAGGGCTGCACTAGAGCAGAGCCTTGCTTTTTTTTTCCCCCAGGGTGTATCTACCTCAATAGATACAGCAAAATACCTGCTAAGAGAAGATGTTTAGTTTAGCTGAATATTTCTTCAGAGCAGAAACTGGTGTTTCCATCAGGGCGAATCCTACTGGGGGGGGGGGGGGGGAGTTTGTTTGTTTGTTTTGTTTTTAAGGAGAGTGCATTAGTGGGTAATGACTCATATGCTGGAATCTGACTTTTCACTCCGATTAGCCACAGATACACCCAGCCGTACCTGCCGTTCTGCAATAGATAACTTCAGTGTGCATTGTTTATATTTCAGATAACAAACCAGGGTGAAAATCGGGCTGTTCATTCATTGCGACCTGTCATGTAGCCGAGTGTGAGTGCACGTCCCTTCAGGCTTCATTAGCATGAGTTAACTTTGTAATTGGGTTTCTGGGGCAAACAGGGACAGGAAGCAGAAGTAATTTGGCAGGCCAGGCTTAGCTTTTTTGTTCTGTGTGTTGCAAGTGCACAAGAGAGCAGAAGTAAAAGATGGGTGCAGAATGGCTGGAGAGATCCTAACAAAGCAGAGGACAATTGTCAAAATCCAAATCTGGATGTTATGGGATATCATGCTGCTTAACCAAGGTGGGACTTTGCAGCTATATTGAAGCACAATTTCTATAGCCTCCTGTGATTTTCAGAGCCCTTCTCTTGCTGCTCTGTATTTTTCAGCTGTCTTTCTGGCAGTAGCACTTTGCTTTGTAGAGTCTAGCAACAGAAAATGGGCTTGCTGAATGAAAATCTGTTGTCACTACTCAGTTTTGAAGCTAGTTCCCAATGAACTGAATAGAAACGTAAGTTTTGAAGTTACTCTGAACTCTGTTCATAATACCTAGTTTTGCACAGACAAACCGAAAAAGAGAGGGGGGAAAAATCCGAACCAAACTGTAAAATGCTCGAGTTCCTGAGCAGGGGAGACAGGGTTTGGTTTTTTTCTTCTGTTTTTAATGCATTGAAAGTCACCTGGCTCTTTTCAGGTGTTCAGTTTGGATTTACAGGAATGGGATTAGAATTAAGCTGCTTTATGGTATTTTTTTAAACCACACTTCACAGTTTTCAATTAATAACTTCACTTTTAAAACAATAGTCTTTTTCCCAGACTAATCTTAAGACTCAGTAAATGCAATACAAGAAGAGATTTTTAGCTTAAATTCTATTCCCTCCTGATATGTGGGGCTGAACTTGTTTTTAAACTTTCAAGTCACTGCTTTCTTTTTTTTTTTCCCCTGATGATAAGCTCTTGAAGAGTTTTCTTTCCTCAGGTGAATGCTAGTCTTACTCTGGCATCTCTCAACTTCCGTTTTACCAGCAGCCTGCTCAGGCAGCTTTCTGTGCAAGACATTCTAAGAGGAGCTATAATCACCTGCAAGACCAAGGTGAAATCTCTCTGAAACAAAGAAGTGCTGAAAATGATGTAGGCATGATTAGCTGCATTTTATGTATCCTGTCAGCATCGTTTAACTGGGCTGAGAAACTTGATGTGTGCTTCTTACCTTTTTCTTGTGGTGTTATGGGCTGCTTTATGCATGGGGTTTTTTTGAGTAGACAAGGGTCTGAGGTGTGTAGTGGAAGTTGTCTTGGTCCTGATCCCATCTGTGATTTAGCACTGAGTCTTTGTCTCCTTTGTGTTTTTCTTGCAGTTTCTCATCCCATCACTACCGCTGCTTGTGCCCGCTGTCGTGTTTTTAAGCAATGTTGCAGGATCACAGAAATGAAAATACTAGTGGCTGCCGGGAGCCTTCTTACTCAGTGAGGAAATTTAAGGAAAACAAACCCCTCTTTGTATCTGTGCACACATCATGACTGTCACGAGTTACGCGGTAGGCGTGCTGAGGAGATGCAGTCGGTGCGGTGGGAGGTGCACCTCCTGGGAGGCTGCTGCTCCAGCCAGATAGGCAGTGCTCAGTCACTTAGTGGTTGGACTGGGATGTGGGGATCAAGACAATGTGGTCGAAATAAAATGAAGTTCTTCAAGAATCTTATAAATAAGCAGTTGACAGAATATTGTTCACATTGTAAGGGGTTGTTGGTTTTGGCTGAAGCAGACTTGAGAAGTTTTCAGGGCTGTTACCTGTAGCAATTCCATCTTTTGTTACCCTGGGGCAGAGAAGGTTTGTGCATGTACAGCTGAATATTAAATCTCTGGCTCAGGAAGTGTTAAGTGCATGGATTTATTAGTCTTAATGCTGGTATATTTTTCATGCTAGCAACTAGCCAAGAAACCAGGAGGGCCTGCAGTTTGTTTTAGCTGGCAGATATTAATGACAGTTTTATTGCAAAGCTACATTTGTAGTTTTGTTTCCACAAGCACAGGGCGACTGGGACAGGAAGGGACCTTTGTTGGTTCACAGCCTGCAGCTGAGCCTTTTGACCCCTCCACAGACCGCACCCCCCACCCCTTTAAAAGGAGCCCTACAACTCCTCAGCAACCCCAGCTGCCTCTTGGTCTTCTTGTGTTGTTCCCCTGGTGGCCCCTCCCATCCCTTTCTCCCGGGCAGCAAAGCCCCCTGGCCCCCAGTCCACATTGCTCACATTCCCGAGCTCTGCGTGCACACAGTGGGATGAGGGAGGCGGCTAAGCTGGTCCTCTGCTCTGGCTTGGAAACCACTGTTGTGAAAGCAGCCTGCCTGCTCCTGTCCTCCCTTCATATCCATCAGAGCCCCCCTGCCCACATAGCTCACATTCCTGAGCCGAATTTCATTTGGGATGGTGTTTTGCTTTGGAGGCTGTTCCTTGGTGAAAAGGTTTCCTTGTAGCTACATCTTCATGGAAGAGCAGCGGTTTGTGTCCCCCTGTTTCTGGTGGCTGCTCTGCGTGGTTTGAGGTCTCTTTGGTGACTGCAAGTGAGTGAGATGGCAGATGCAGCAGTGAGGAGAGTGTGCAGTCAGGAGCCAGAGGTTTGGCTGTGCACGGGCTGAAGGAGAATGTTGGGGTCCTGGAGGAGACACCACTGGAGCTGTTGTCTGTGACTATTGTGTAGGGAGGAAATTTCATTGTAACTTCAGTTAAAAGACTTTTCCTCCCCACCTCGTCCCCCAAGCAACTTGCCAATTTGCATCAGAAAAGTGAGCCATGGTTGTCCTCTTACCGTGTTTCAGAAAATAACAATTGTCTTCAACTCTGAGTGAAAATGACACGATTTATGGGTTGCTTAATGCATACTGGTGCATTCAAGTACGACTGTTAATTGAACTGCCTAATGTTCTTTTACCACAACGTCCAGTTACAGCTAGCCTTTCAGCAGTGCTGTCAGTCTCATTTCAAGGAGGAGGATTGTCTGGCCTGTGATACTGGTGTTGCCCTGTGGAAGAACCAGCTGGGTGTGTAAGGCACTTTCCTGCACATCCTGTCTTCAGAAACAGTGGGCTGTTTCCTATGTCTTACTACTGCTAAGCCAGAGAGTCTTTGAGCAAATAAAAATAGCAATAACATATTTATACACAGCTAGGAGCACTAACAATTTTCTGTCAGCCAACAGCCATTTTATATCTATGTTAAAGCTTAGTCAAACTGACTTTGTTGGAGCTGGAGCATCTCATCACTTTGATTTCAGTGCAGAAGTTGTCAAGCTACAAGGCTGCCCTGACATTCTTGCATAAAGTTGCTGTAAATAGGTGTGTGACCAGTATATGTACCATAGGTCAGAAGCAGTAGTTACTCCATATGTGCTTTTTCTCTTTCCTTTCTATTAATCTCTGGACCTTTTTCTGAAAGCCAAAGTAATTCAGAGACTGCAGGAGGGGCCAGAGTAAGGCATGGAATCTGTATTCTGTATTGCCTCAAGATTCATGTCTGTGCTGTGTTGCAAAATCGTCCTGTTTAATGATCTTGCTCTGAATGGAAAGGCCTTTTGTGGCTGCTAAAACTTTGGAAAAGCATTAGGCCCAAGGAGGAATATTTTCCTTCCTTTGTCAAGTAAAATCTTCCCTTGGACCGATTCTTGAATAGTTAAGTTGAGCTGTGTTTGGCCTGTCAAAATCCAGCTATTTTTTTGCCAAAACTGAGGTAAGCTCCAGATAGTACTTAACATGTGTTCTTTCTCAATGAATTACTCACATAAAAGCACTTGCTAAACCATGTCTAGACTGCAAAGATCTGGATTTGACTGAATCTAATTAAAGCAATGGTGGCTTTCAGGTACAGATTTAACTGCAGTATGTTATCCTGCCTCTTGCTAGAAAGAGGCTGACCATGGCTGAAGTGGTTTTGACTTGGATATGGAGGTAAATTCAAGTCAGATACCTTTGAAATGGTACCTGTTTAGCCTGCCACACAAAGAACATCTTGCGCCCACAGCAGGATAACCAAGCAGCTCATGGCAATTTGGGTTTCAGCACAGTCTTCTCAGAAAAATTGAAATCAACTTCCTGCTGGTTTTGGAGAATTAGGTGAATAATTCTGAGAGTTACCAGAAAGTTTCTGACTGCATTGCAGAGATATGAAGACTCTGAAAATATCCCTGCTAGAAATACTGGTTTTGATACTGGAGGTTAAACATGTTCAATGCACAGCACTAACTAGTCTGTGCTGGCCAGCCACCCTCATGACTAAGCTTGTGAGTTCATTGCCCATCTGTGCCTATTGCCTCATCTTAACTCAGGTTGATTACCAGCTGCTTATTGATTAAGAGGGATTAGGGGAGGCCTGGATGTCTAACACAGCTGGTTTCTCCCATCTCTGAGTAAGTCACTGAGTGGAAGTTGTGGTGTTGCCCCTGGATCCCTCCCTGGAGAAGTTCAGGGTAGGTTTTACTGGAGTTCAGAGAAGCATAATGTACCTTCTGGCTTCTGACAGTTTTACCTCGTGGCCTTGAACGTTTGCCCAGACATGTCTGTGAAGCATCTTGGCTGTTCTCATGCATTTGCTATTCCTCTGTCTCAGCTCTCCGGACTCCTTTTATTTCTTGTAACTTTCCTATCTAGCACACACTTTGTTCAGTGCCCAACAAGTCATGCCTGCTCCTCCTCTTTCATTCTGCCCCTGAATGCTTGCTCTGTTCAAAGNAAAAAGGGGGGGGGGGGGGGGGGGTCACCAAGAAGAAAATGGTAGAAATAAAAGGGAGAAGTGAAAGAGCTGTCTCTGACAGAATTCAGGCTCCACTGTCTAATCTGACAAGTATAACTTTTTCTTGAGAAACTGTCCTTTGCTTCACATTTTCATCCTGTCATCAAATTTCTGCTAGTTTTGAACTTTGTCTCATGGGGCTATTGCAGGAGCAGGAGTAATGAGCCAGTAGTGCAATTCTTTTTCTTGTCATTGAAAGTGGAGGGGGAAAAAAGATACAGCTGCCTCTCACTGTAACACAGCAGCAGTGGGTGACTGCCATGACTTTTTAGGCTGTTGCGGTCTTACAAAATGTTCTAGTTTGGAAATTAAAAAAGATATACTGGACTATTCTTGGTAAAAAGTTCAAGGCTCAGCATTGCAAAGAAAGTTTGTGTAGCTAATAAAAGGTATACATACTACTTCTTGGCAGTGTTCAGGGAGAACTTTTTCTGGTAAGGAATGTTGGCATGACCTTGTCTTGTCCCTGAGTGTCTGAGAACTTGCATTTTGTCGTCTTCTCAGCAGAACACTACCTGGGATAAACCACATAGTGGCTAGGAGTGACAGCACAAATGTGCCATGCTAGCTTTACAGAGTTCTCTTGTTTGCAGCTGGGTAGTGGGGGCTGTGGATTAGCCCCCTCACTGCCTTCTCCTCTGGCCATGGGCTGTGAACCATGCTCTTTTAAGCTCTTCCTGCTTGCTGCAGGAATCTGGTGTTTTCTTTGCTGTGAACATTCTAGGCTGATTTATGTATGATTTTTTTTTTTTTTTAACATCTCTTGATTTCCTTTCACTGTTAACATGCTAATTCACAGCTGGTTGTTACAGGACTGAATATGTTCTGGGTCAAGAATAGTCCCAGTCTGTGTTGGGTCTGTTCCTGTATGAATTATGTTTTGCTGCTGTGGAAATAAGGCTGTTGTGCTGTATGATTAATTTGCAATTCATCTTGGATGGCCCAGTCAGGACTCAAGTTGGATGGTGCTGATGGATGAGGTGATTAGTCCTGATGTTGAAGATGGAGTTACAGGCAAAGAGGTTCCTAGCTCCGTGGCTTCCTACCATGAAAAAAGGTGGAGTATTTGTCTTGCCATACTGACATGCTGGGCTTCTCTCTGATCTCTAGGAAGTTTCCATTAGATCTATCCATTTCCTTGATCCCTTCTTGAAAACTTCATTTTACATCATGATTTTAATTTTTTTTTTCTTCAGAATGAAGGAAAACCCTCCTTACTTCTATCTTGCTGTCTATTGGAAGTGACAGAAATTGCATCAGAGCCTGGATGGGTTTTTTTGTAGATGAGTTTGTATTCCCTAAGGCTCTGGCATTTATCAGCCCTTGTTCATGATGAAAGTTGCAGGTCATTGAGATATTTTAACTCCTGACCTAATAGCATGCGAGTGTTTGCTGCTGCCCAGTTTGCTCAATTCCCTGTTTGGTCAGCAGCTGGGGAGCTGCGGGGAGCTTGGCTGGCCTTGGCTGCAGGTCACTGACAGAGCCGGCTGGCTGCTGGCATTAGCCTCGTCTGCCGGCCGATGTGACCGGCGCGCTGAGCAGGAGGCTGCGGAGTTAAAATGCTGTCAGCGCTCTCAGCCCACGGGCAGGGCTGGATGGCACAGCCTGTCAAGCTTATGGGGGGAGAAGGGTGATGTGAGTGCACAGCTCACGCTGTGGAAGCCAAGCCGGCTGAGCCTGCGGTGGAAGCTGCTGCTGCAGAGCCCTGCGGTCCCCATACCTGTTTCTTGTGTTTGCTGAAGGGTAATTGTAAACAGCCGTTTCCCACTTTCTTTGTAGGTCTTTACTTGGTGTTCCTTTTAACCCAGATTTTTCCTTCAGCTTGCCAGTTACTTATAACTCCTAATTCCGGTTTAATGACTTTTTTGTGTCTGGGGATTGTACTTTATTTGCATCACAACAGAGCCCTATGAAAGGCTTGCAGTAATGTCAGCTCTGGGTCTGGTGCTAGGCAGTTCAAAGTGCCAGGCATGAGCTTTATCAAGTTGGTCCCTTTGTGCTGCGAAGTTTGAAGATACTGATCTCGTTGGAAATAGGCAGGTGGCAGGTCAAGCAGCACATCTGACAGTTGCCTGCCGAGAAAATTTGGTTTAATTAGAAAGAATAGAAAAGTAACAAGTCTGTCACGAGGAGAGATTTCAGGAGTTCAGTTTTATGACATCACTAGTAAAAGTAAGTTAATAAACACCAACATACCAAGAGCATCTCCAAGGTTAGTCAGTCTCTTTTATTTTGTGTATTATGGCCTATTCACTTAATGAGATTGTAGAACCAATTTCTCAAAGCCTGGTAATTAAACACGTCAGTTAAAATGAGGCTGAAGTTTGGATGAAATTATTTAGTTTTGTGGACTGTTTCTTTCAACACCTTGGATTAATAANTTTTTTTTTTTTTTTTCATTAAGAGTTCATCATACCAGAACTATGTAGCAAAATATGCTTCTAATCTGCAACCCCCCAAGCTGCATTTCTTTTTAATTGCCAAATTTTCTATTTGCCAGTAGAATCATGGGAAAATATTAATAACTGAGAGACTATCTGATGAAGAATGTTGAAAGAAGTCTGCTAGCATCAGGACTTTTTTTTATGGTTATGAGTGACTGCGAATGCTTCATTTTAGTAGGAAAAAAGGAGATACTACTAAACCTCAGCTCTGCCTTCACTTTTCCCAGCTGCTGTCTCAGATATTTGTTAAGCTCATTTTTTGTTTTTGTCTCGCTCAGCTCAGGCCCAAAGGTTTAGAATGGGTCATTGCATTTGGAAATTTTTCCGTTTCTAAATATCCTTTGGAGAGCAAAGCAAAGAAAAAAACAAAACAAAACCTCCTCTAACACACAACACCCAGCTGTAGTACATCCAACAAGTTTTGCAATGCTTCAGTACTGCCAAAGTGTCCTGCAGTTGCTTGCTTTCCTTTTGATGAGTTTTAATGGATCCCTGTTCTGTTAGCTTGCTTCAGATAGGTAGCAGGAGAAGGAATTGCCTTTCCAGAAGGAACTTCTTGCATGCTGTGAATGCAAATAGACCGTTTGCTCCCCTCCCACCACCTAAATCTTTCCTCTCAAGCTTTGTGGGGTTTAGTGCCAGCTCACAACACAAGTGTGACAGCTGGTTGGTGTCCAAAGTCCTTTTTGTTGTTTCAGCTTTAATCAGGAAATGATTTGTCAGAGGATCAAAGCGCTCTTGGGTGAATTAACTTTTTTTTGCCAAACTGTAGGTTTGATACATATGTAAATATTGTCTGATATTTATTGGGACGGAGTGATCCTTGCACAGGATTGATTTTTGGCTGTAACCCAAATAAAACTGGGTTGACACTGCTTATTTTACAGAGCAGCCTGCATGGACTGTTAGAGATCACATTTGGAAATTAAATCAGGTGTGCCAGTAAGTTGCATGCAGGTGGCAAAAGGTCTCTTAGCTCATCTCCTGATATAATTCTGAAAGCATGGAACAAGTTTCCAGTGTCGACAGTGACTCCTCTCTTTGCCTCCTCTTCTGCTTCTGTTTCTGAAAGACCATTGCATGTCACTTGGCACTGCGTTTGCTTTTGGAGGCTTTGTGACACTGTGGAGATGTGACTTAACCTGTGCACTGCTCTCAGGGCTTCTGGGAATTGCAGGGCTTACAGGTGCTCATCGTGCCATGCAAAAATGCAGTGAAGACCCCCTGGGCAGGACTTGGCAGTGTTCACAGCTTGTGTGTCTGTGTGTTTGCAAATATTTTATTGGCAATGCCATGCTGTGGGAGTAGAGTGAAAGAAGGGGTGAGATCCTGTGCCTGTGATTCCTTTGCTCCCTGGAACACAGGTAGGGTGCTGTTGTTGGGACAGGTGTGTACATGTCTGTGCAGGTGCCACTGCTGGTGGGAGAAGCATGAGCTGCAGACACAGACGGAGGTGGTCTTCAGCTAGGGAATGTGTTCTGTGAGGAAATAAAGCTGAGTAAGGTTGTGTTGATGCCTGAGGAGAAGGTGGGAGGGGGGGAGGTCAGGGTGCAAGGCAGTGAGGTAGTGGCTGGGTAGCATCAGAAGCTGTTACAAGAAAGCTTCTTCGGGATGGGGGCTGGTGATTCGTTTTGTCCATGAGAGCACAGCTCTAGATGGCTATTCAAGACAGCAGTCCCATTTTGAAGGATGGATACATTCTTTTCAGTACTTGGGAACAGGTTGGGTTTTTTTCCTATAAAAATTGTATTTGGGTGAAACACACCCAAAATGCAAGTTACACATTTTTTTTTCCCTGCTGTCTGATTTGAAGTACCGTGTTTCTCAGTCACCCCGAAGTAATTCCCCACCCCGAATGTGAGGAACACATCCCCTCACTGGGCAGGAAGGCCAGGCCCTGCTCTCCAGAAACAAATGGATGATGCATTGCATGGTGGCTCAGCTGCTTGTACTTCTCAGGCATCTGACACCTCTTCTTGATTCCATATGGAAGGAAAGGAAGGCGTGGAAATCTGGTGTGGCCAGCCGTGTTCTGCCTGCAGTGCCTTTGGGGATGTGAAAGGCTTGTGCTGCAGCACTGTGTGGCTTGAAGGAGGGGGGGCTTGTGTTCTGGAGAAGGGAGAAGAAAATTGGTGGTACATGGTGAACTCTGGGCTGTTGAGTTTGCTTCTGTCTGGTACACCTGAGGGCGAAATGGAAAGAAGTGCATGGTGTCAGGATGCCTGATGGATGTGAGAAGAGTTGGACTGAAGCACACAGAAAAGACATAAAGTGAGATAAATCAGTAACAAGCTGACTCATCTTGCAACAGCTTGCAATGCCAAGTAGAGATGTACACAGTATGAAAGGAAGGAATGTGCACAAGTGTGTTTATTCCAAGTACAGAAGGACTCGCCCTCATTCTCACACTCAAAAAACTGGGCATTTTATTGCTTTTGAGAAGAAGAAACAGAATGTAGTAGGAAATGTGTCCCTGTGCCTTTTGTTCTCTATAATGTTCTTCAGATGGAATAGCCTTGGTGTGAAATGCCTGTTAATCAGCCAGAGGGCAGCTGCTTACCCAGCCTGTGTTCTGGACATCAGCGTTCTTGACCCAGCCTGCTGCATCTTCAGGGTCTTTTAAATGACCTCTTCCTCATTTCTTGTCCAAAGAAGGGCTTCAAGACAGTCACTTTTTCAGAGAAGAGCTTGAAGAGAGTGACTTATTAGCCTGGACTGATGTATCTTATAATGAAGGTCTCTGCTTTAAAAGGAAAGAAAGCAGAACAAATAGTATTCCTGTTGTTTGCCCAGCACTAAGGCTGGTTTCAAGGAAGTATCCGGTCCTTGACATTTTCATTTTCTTATTGTTGGCTCTGAATTGCTTACCTGAGACTGAGCTGCAGGTGTCTTCAGGTTCAAAAGAAGTAGAACATTCTTGCTTCTCAGATTTCAATTAAATTTGTGTGCTGGAAGATCAGAAACTTTAATTTTTTTTTTCATGGAAAAATAGGTGGCTGAAATTGCTGTGTGGGTGGGTACAAAGAAATGGATGGGGACAAAGGGATAAAAAATTTGTGTGAGAACACAGCTGGCTAGGCTGCACATCTCCAGTGCATTGAGCTCTGTGTATCTAGAGGGTGATAACACCAAAAAAAAAAAAAAAAAAAAAGTTTCCATTGCGTGTGTTTGTCCAGTTGGCCTGTTGCCCATTTGTACTCATGCAGTTGTGAAGATGTGGTCTTGGTGCTTCTGCTTCACTCTGGGTAAAGCAAAGATGAAGAGAAGTAGTCCTGGGAGCTACTATGTAACCGGAAAAGGGAAATGAGATTAGAGGTTCATTGGGTGTGGCACAAGTTTATAGTTTATCCTTTCTCATTAAAAAAACAAACCCAAAATATTAATTTAAATAACTCCATTTTTTGTCCTAGCGAAAATGAGGGACATCTCAGCCATAAACAGAATGAAAAGGAGAAGTGTGGCAGGTGGATGTTTTGTTTACATTTTTAATTATTGTGGTGTCCCTTTGCCATTCCAAAATGCTACAGCTGAGTGCAGATGTTTCAGAGAGTACTTGATTTCTGGAAATATCTGCCTAGTGACAGCCCAGAGTTTTGACTTTTGCTATTGGAACTTCTGTTATTTGTATTGTGATAGTACTAGCAGAGCAGTCTTTGCAGAATGCCTGAGATCCATAGTGTAAAAAGTGTGCTGAACTCTTTTGGTGGAGTGTTTTTCCATTGTTTCTTCTATGTGACTCACCTCTTGTTTTACTGCTATATCCAAACAGCTTTTTTTAGCCTTTGAGCCAAGATAACTGACACTTAAAACAACAGTCTTGCTTCCTTGGTTTTAAAGTGTGTTAGCTACCCATGTCTTAAACTGGCATGTCACTTGCAACTGCATTCTGGTCCTGCCCTTACAGCAAGGCATCTCTACCCTGTTGCAACTTGTTCAGAAATAGTTTATTTCAGGGAAAAACTTGTTCAACTAAGAGATATGGGATCTCTTCTCATTATACATTTGAAAGCATCTATGCCTTTGGCATGCTGACCTCCCACCAAACTCACTGTGCAAGGTAAGTTGGTGCCCTGAAGATTAGTCAGGCAAGAGCGATGGTGCTTTACTTATACTTTTTCTCGCTAATAGAGAAAATCTTTAGATGATTGTGTCTTTTTAATGGCATTTTTCAAAACAAATGAAGCCCGTTTTTAAAACGCTATCAAGTGCTTATTCGTACATAACCACGTACTTTGCAGGTAGAAGCTTTGCAATGCCTGGGTGAGGAGGAATTAATTAGCAACCTTCTTGCTAGGTGGTGTCCTCTTTCACTGTTCTCAGATTGCAAAGTGTAAGAATGAGAAAGAAACCTACCTGATTAAGTCTTCTCTTGATTTCATGCTGGCCCACCCCAGACAGCTTATGCCAAGCATTCCGGGTAGAGTTCAGTTAAAGCTTCCACCAGAGAGGGCCTTTGCAGAGCTGGGTGTTGCCATTCCCACCTTACACACTTTGCCTGCCCGTGCTGTCCTTTGGCTGGTGCAGTCCTTGAAGGGCTAGAATCAGCATTGTCACTGCAGGCTTTAGCTCAGCCTGTGCCCATGAGGTTTCATCAGAGAGTTACTGTGGCTCAAGGGCTAAAAACCCAGCACTTTCTCCAAATCCTTCCTTGCTCGGTGTAGAACTTCACTCTTACAGCAAGAAGTCGCCTTTCCCTTGGCTTCATTTTGTTCTCTAAACATTGCTCTAAGAAAGCAAGTCTTTAATTACTGTTTTGATAAGCATGGATATTTGTTGAGAATAAAACATGAAAGTAAATATGTCAACCTTTTTCCGCCTTCACAGTAAAAATGAAATTCTTGCAACTACCTTTAGAAAAACAATTTTTCACTTACACTGCCACAAACCAGCTTCTACCACAGCAGTGTCTTTGCGTGTATCTATATGTTCCCCCTTTACCTCCCTGAAACTTGTTGGTACTATTGTTGCAGAAGGTTTTTTGTTTATAGTACAGCTATATTTGCACTGTAGCAGGGTACAGGCTGCTACTCTTGACCCCTGGGGGTTTTGCGAAGGTCACAATGGAGGAGCTGGAATTCCTGCCTTAATTACATTGCAGCAGAATATCCATGCTGGTTTTCCCAAAAGATTAACAGAATGATACTGCACTGCTTTGAAATGTGATATCAGAGCATCTAGCTCTCAGGACAGCTTCTTTCATGTTTAACACATGCATGAATTTTGTATATTTGTATATTTTAAATGACTAATTACTACTCCTTGGAGTAAATGTGAATGGTAGTTTATCACACTGGTTGTTTGCTATTGCTTTTGTCTTTCTTACCAGAAGCCTTCAGTGCTCTCCTGTGGAGTAGCAGGGAAGAGAAAGACTTAGTTTCCCTGGTAATATTTTGAGGTAGCTAAACTGCAACTATTATGCCATTGCTGTAATGTACGGTAAGGTACAGCTCTACAGATTTGAAGAATAAATACACAAAAAATTGTCCAGTGGTTAGGCTTGATAGACTGCAGAGGTGCCTGCAAAATTGCAGTGAAATTAAAGGCATAGATTTTGCTGTTCTCGAACTTTGAGGAAAACATGCTAGAGAGAGCTGTGTGCCTTTCCCTCCTTATATATAACGTGGCTCCCAGTGCAAGTAGATTCTTGGCTTCAATCCATCTGCACTGTGAAATGTGGTACCAAAGTATCTGCTCTGTTGTGAGCAATTGGTCATTGGCCCTAGCATGGTCAACAGAGTAGGGACATTTTGTAGGTGCTCCTGTTTCATAGAGGGTCTCTGGTTTTCTCTGTTCTCTTGGTCTGGGGTGGTGCCAGAGTACCTCAGGATGATTTATCTTCATCCTAACTTCTGTGTGCTAAGACCACTTCCAAACTGGACTGCATCTCCAGGGAAAATAGGAACATATCTATTTTCACTGCTGTTTCCCCCCAAAGCAGTTTGGTCTCATTCATTCTGGAAATAGTCTCTCTTTTAATAATGATAGAAGGCTCTTTCCTTCTTTCTCTCAGAACTTAGGTACTGAGAAATAAGACTTGAACACTTGTTTATACACCTGAATTACCCCTCCTTTCTTTTACCCCAAATCCTCATGTGCACACAGCCAGACTACACATGGCAACAGTTTTTTGGATGGAAGCCCACAATAATACTGTTTTCTTTCTGTCGCTGCTGATGAAAGTGTCACGAAGGCACTTGCTGCAGGGCAGAGCAGGGAGATGTTCATATTTCTAGTGTGTACACCAGATGTTTATGCAATGTGCCTAAGCTTGCTGTGGAATACAAAATATTTGTGAAAGGCCCCCAGGTCTATCCATGGATAAGCTATTTGTCCAGGTTTTCTGAACAAAGCAGGAGAGAGAGCTTAACTGACAAGCCCTAATTAGCTCTGTTCTCAAGCAGCTCTTTCCCAGGAGAATGACTTGGGGGAGGTTTTTATCAAATGACTTTGAAACTGGAAAACCGTAATGTTGACTTTTCCCTTTATTTGTGTTTACTGGAATAGCAAATACTGAAACAAACTGGAGAAACTCCTGCTCTTAAACAGTGGCAGTTATATGATTGCAATCAACATTTGATGCAAACTCAGCTCTTTGTTCTGCTTCCTCTCTTTGCCACAAGCCACTTTTGTTTGACTTAAAGCATTTCCATTGCATACCTCAGACCTTTTGAGTAGATATTTTACGTAATGCTTAAGATGGTCACTCTGTCATCTTTTAATTATTTTTTAGTTTATGTGGAAGAGGGAGAGAATCTTCAAAATAAAGCTGTCCACATTTTTCATGGGTGTGTGAGAAAGTACACAGGTTTTACATTCTGTGTAAACTATTGTTTACAAAAACATACTTAAAATTTACAAAAAAAAATTTCCACCAAGTTCTGGTTATATGGTCAAAACAACTTAACACTGACCAATTTTCATTATCTTGAGATTTTAAATATGTGTGGAAAAGACTGCCCTGAAATTCTACTTTCTTTGAGGTTGCTGTGGCAACTTGTATTCCCTGATATACGTTAATATATGGTTATTTTGCATAAAGGGGAAAACACATGGTTGATATTACAAAATCTGACTTAAAATATCAAGATGTGCTTCACTGTGTGCATTGCTATGATTTCCAAAGTTTTGGAAGTATATAATGATGAAAGGGAGATGCAGGGAGCTGGACTGCTTGAAAAACAAAACAGAAGAATGATTCTAGAATTATTCATGTATCATTGCTGGAACAGTGTTCCAGATGCATGCATTGTCCCTAATGCCTGGGGAATTAGCTGAAATTAATACCTTGTATTCCACATATATTTGTGCCAAGCACCAGGAGTGAAATGGGCTGAATCAAGAACACTGGAAGTTCCATTGGAGGCAAGGGGTTAGTCAGGTCAGTTGCTCAGAACAGCAACATGTAGATGTTGGTATTAAAATAAGTTCAGGGGCATTTGGGTTCAGAACAGCTATAGATACTTCTGCATCTCCCTCGGTCAGGAGTGCAGCTAGGTCTTGATTTTGAGGAGTATGAGGCCTTAGCTAGAGAAGGCTGTTATTTGACGTGTGTGTGCAGTTCTTCTGTCTTGTGAACAGCATTTTCTCCCTCTTCAGAAAAAAATGCATTTTGTGTTGTTAGCCTTAAAAAGTACTGAAAACCTTAAAAGTACTGAAAATTTTGTGTATTTCACAGCTCCAGCTGTGAATATTGGCTTGTAGTATTTCATTTTTCTTGTGATTCTGCCACCCAAGACTTGAAAGGTGATTGCTGCTTTATCCTTGAAGGGAAGGCAAGGCTATGTGCAGAGGACTCTCGGTGTGCTCGGTGTGAAGGGGGAACTGCCATAAGCATAGGCAGCCGTGATGCAAGAAGTGGATGGCTCTGGAGTCAGGAACAAGCATGGTCTCTTTTCTTCATCTGCCTGTTTACCTTCCAGTGGGTTTTTATCTCACCCAGCCCTGTGGATTTGTTCTGCCAAAGGTCCTTGGGTTTGCTGAGGAGCAGGCAGGCAACACACAGGTGTGTGAAGCATCACCCTGCAGGAATAGGTGGATGATGAATGATGGGATGTGGTTGGTGCTACAGCAGGCATCCTTAGAAGTGCCATATGAATGGATGCAATGGGTTTGTGGGGTTGAAGGAAAACAAAATTACAGTATTGTCAGTGGTGGGGCAGAACGCTCAAAATTCATGGTTTAGCCCACTGAAGTCTTGGCTTTGATTTGGCAGCACAGACATTTTATCTTGGTAACATATGCACAGTTAAGTCCAGAGAAAATTTCTCTGGCCCTAAGAAATTTTGCTCTCCTGAGACCTCATAAAAAATTTTCATAATTGATGGTTGGGATATGATCTAAGCCTGGAGTGTCAGTGTGACTTTTCCATTCATATTGGTTTACGGATGAAAGAATGTGTGGCGAATACCCAGAGTAATTATGCATGTTTCTAATGTTTCAGCTTGAATAATACCGCCCACCTTCCCAGAGAGGTCAAGTTACTGTTTCAGGCATTGCAGTTAAATAGTGTACCGTGTGCCAGAGAGAAACGGTGGACTAACAGCCCTGTAAGTTTTTAATGCNTTTTTTTTTTTTTTTTGCTTTCAGGAAGTAGTTTAATTAGATCAGGTTTGTGTCACTGGGTGGGTTTTGGATTTACAAATCTAATGGACTATTTAAAATATATCTAAATGGGAGAGTACTTGGGGCTTGAAGTGGTGATTTGTTTCTGAATAGCAGTACTTAATGTCGAAGGGGTTTTAAAGTGTGTGTGTGTGTGTGTGTGCGCGAGTGGTCGTGTCTCTTTATGGTGCACAAACTGTTTGCAAACTGCTGCAGCAATATGGACAGTCCCACACAAGTCAAATTCTGCAGAAGCGGTGGTGGGATGACAATTAAATTGGTGGTTTTTTCATCCATGGTGACCTGGAGTACCTGCAAGCACGCTGGGATGATAAAGCAGCATTGCAAAGCTTGTGCTGACTTTTTCATCTGCATTTCCATTCTGTGCTCTCCCTCCCCTGCCTTTTGCTGGCTGCCCTTGCAAATGGTAGCCTACAACTTTCCAGGCAGAATTGGTTGAGGTCACATTGCTTAGTGACCTTCATGTTTCATGCGCTGTGTGGGTAGATGGAACTTTTGCATGTAGGTGACATTTTTTAGCAGTTCAAGAGAAGCATTCAGTGAAATCACACTGTGCGTATCTGTGTTTTCTCCAATCTATGTTGAAAGATTTTTGTTAGGCTACAACCTTAATGTCTGTGAGCTGGAGCATGAAAATCTAGTGTTTAAGATTTTGGAGGGGGTGGTGGTGTTCTGTATGTGGAGAGAGAGGGTGTATTAATATTGTAAGGTGAGTCTCACTAATTTTTTGGTAGAAAGGACAGGAATATTGGTGGCTGAGAGGCTGGACCTGACCCAGCCATGGGCACTCACAGCCCAGAAGGCCAAACGTGTCCTGGGCTGCATCCAGAGCAGTGTGGCCAGCAGGGCCAGGGAGGGGATTCTGCCCCTCTGCTCTGCTCTGCTGAGACCTCACCTGCAGGGCTGCATCAGCTCTGGGATCCCCAGCATGGGAAGGACATGGAAATGTTGCAGTGAGTCCAGAGGAGGGACACTAAGGTGGTTAGAGGGATGGAGCACTTTTCCTATGAGGAAAAGCTGAAAGAATTGGGATTGTTCATCCTGGAAAAGGCTTTGGGTTGACCTAATTGCTGCCTTTCAGTATCTGAAGGGAGCCTACAAGAAAGATGGAGGGGGATTTTTTACAAGAGCATGTAGCGACAGGACAGGGGGGAATGGATTAAAACTGAAAGAAGTTAGGTTTAGATTAGATACTAGGAAAAAAAAATCTTTACTGTGTGGGTGGTAACACACTGGAACAGATTGCCCAGAAAAGTTGTGGATGCCCCATCCCTGGAAATACTCAGGGCCAGGCTGGATGAAGCTTGGAGCAAGCTGGTCTAGTGAAAGGTGTCCCTGTCCATGGCAGGGGGGTTGGAACTAGATATCTTTAATGTCCCTTCTGAGCCAAACCATTTTATGATTCCAAAAATATTGCCATTTGTGTATGCTGCCTTTAGTAGAGTTCCTGATCAATGCTATTTTTGAATATACAAGCCATGGTAAGTTTCAGAAGAGAACATCCTGACCAAACTGCCTGTGTCCTGCTTGTCCTCCCCTTGTCTTCCTTATGCTAGGACAAGCTGCTTTGTTTCCTAGGGACACTGACAAATGTCTTACTGTGACTGGGTTTGAAGTTTAATTGGGGAAAGGTGTTCTATTGAGAGCTGGTGGTAGAAGTCTGGGGAATAATCTGTCCATTTCCTTGCAGGTCACATACATGGTTATTTAATTTTCCTGGTCATTGAATCCTTGGAAATGCTTTTTTTTGTCTACCTTCTCTCATCTAAAATGTCTGGTTTACTGTTTTGCCTAGAACACAGTCCTCTTGAACATACAGTAGTTATTCTGGATTCATTTGCTTCACAGGAGGTAAATTCAGAATGACCTTATTTTTAGCTGTTCTTCAAGCAATTGATTCAGAACATATGATGAGGCAGCTGTCATATCTGCTTTTTTTTCCTTTTTGCACAAGGGAAACAGTATTGCCATGGCAATGGCCTTGAGTGATACGTGACTTTTGAGGGACCCTTCTCTCTGCAGTCTGCTGCAGTGAGGAGTGTGCCACCCAGTAGCACTGTGCAGCCTGGGGTTCATAAATTCACTGTGTTTTCAGAGATTTAGGCTGAAAATATGACTGAGACTTTTTTTCTCATCTTGGTTCAATGTCATAACTTCCACAGAGCTATTAACAGGAGTGTGTGGAGAGTGTTGAGAATCATTCCCAAACAGTGCTGGATTTTGAATGCTAGTCTACCACAGGCCTTCCAAAATTCCCATCCTTTAGGAATATGAACTTTAGAATATCACTAGGAAGATGGCTGTAAGATCCACTTGAAAATCCCTGGAGGCAACTAAGTAACATGCAGATGGAAAGCCCAAGCTGCAAAGAAGTGACCTGGTCCAGGGTTTGACTTGGTGCTGGAAGAAGATGTGAGCTCTGTTGATTTGCATTCTGACTCGAAGTCTCAGGATGTTGCCTGTCCCTAAGTAAGGGGAGTTTCAGCCTTTAGGCCTAGATATGGAGATGGATATGTGAGGGACAGGAATTTCCTAAGATGAAGGTTCTTGGCATGCTTCTAGCCGGCATGACCAGTTGCCTATTGTTAGTTATAGCTGTGTTACACCCAGGAAGATTCGTAGTGATGACTGACATCTGGGGAATGTCTTCATATTCTGTGAGGATGGGGAAAGAACACAAAGAGGAGCTTTTACAGATACTTACTTTTGTCACTTGAAATCTAGTAACTAAACGTTTTTTGGGAGTCAGAGGTTATTAGTGTTTCAGATCTGCTGCTCCTGGAGATAATACCTATAAATTCTATATCTTTAACTGAATTTTAAAGGTTTAGGTATTTAGTGAAATATCTTCTGCCTTTGACAGCTTCCAGGCCCCTTTTCCTCCCTTCCTCTCCTTATCCAGCTGAGATGGGACCAGAGGGGTAAGCAAGTGGCTCTCCTCAGGAGCATCATGTGTCTCACCTGGGAACAAGGCAAGCAAGATAGTGTTTTATGATCCGTTTCAGTTTCATTCCCTGCCTTTGCAGTTCCTTTTCACTGCAAGACAAAAGAAATACCTTCATGCCCTTTCCTAATCTCTGCTTGCCTTAAGGAAGCAAGCACAGATTCATCATATCTGTTGTTGCTTATCAGCAGTATTTTATGATATGGTGATGTAAACAAGCAAAGGATATAACTGAATAAGAGATGCAGTACAGGATATAATTGGTGTCTGAAGGAAAGTTAAAAGGAAAGGATAGGTAGCTGAGGGTCTTTCCAGTTTTCCTTCTTTCTTTAACCACTCTTTTAGGTAACTTCACCCCAGTGCTTCTGTTGTGATATCCTCTTGTCCCTCCATTCCTTGCCTAACATCAAGTATCCCATCTAAACTGGCCTTGTAAAACACATCCTGCTTTGGAGCCATAGAAAATACACTGTTTTTAAATCTGGGCTAAGATTTGGTAGATTAGTTTTGCAGTCAGAGAATAAAGAATTAAATCTGCCTGCACCGGGCATGTGTGGAAAGAAAAAAAATCCTCACAAACAAAACTTGGGTGTGTTAATGACTTTCTCCTCAGTCACTGGGTGTGAATCCCTATATAGGTGAAGTCCAAGAGTAGCAGTCTCCCTGCAGATGGGAGAAAAAGAAAGTCGTGGGTGAATTCTAGCACTGTCAGTGAGGCTTCATCTCCAGCAGCAGCCTTGGTTGTTGGAGTGGATGTTTATAATGTTTCTTTTCAGAACTTTGCCCATTTCTGGTTAAGACTCAGATCTCTGTCTGCCAGCTGAAGCTCTCCATTGCACTGGTGGTTGTGTCATGGTATTGTTTGTCCTACCAAGTAAAGGTCTTCTCTCACAAAGCCCAGCCTGAGCTCCACAGATTCTGTAGGGAAGGTTCTGGAGGAGGGAGTGGAACACGTGTCTGACCTCTGAGTGTCCACTGAATGCTGAGTTAGCTTCACCTGACCTGACAGCTAAAGCTATTAAGATTCAGCACACGTTTGTATGGCTTGCTGGGTTTTGTCACCACCTTGACTAGTTGTTGTTTGGACACTGAAGTGTTCACCTACATTGCCACTTTTACTGTGTACAATTCGCAATCACCCTGTGGGCAAAAAAAAATATTTTGAAGGGGAGAGCCTTTTATTAGGCAGTGTTAAACTCATATGTACACCATATGTTTTGACAACATTTGTGAATATTTTTGAAATGGGTTGGGTAGCAAATGTGTCTTTTGTGACACCTTTCTATTTTTCATGAGCTGAAGTATTTTTAAGTGTGAAAATTGCTATTTTAACACCTATTTATCAAATGCAATTTAATTATTCATAAATGAATTGTTATGCTTGTTATAGTGTTTTATTCATCTGTGCTACATCTGGCAGACTTATTTGAGTATTTGTCCTCTCTGCTGAGAGCATGAAAATCTCAAGGATTCTTGATACTGTTTAATTAATGTGATTTCTCCCTATCTCAAGGCAGTGCACTCTGTTAGACAGCTGTCCCTGTGCTTTTGCTACAAGAAGCAGCCTACGTGCTGAAACCAGTCACCAGCTTCTGAACACTGTGGTACAAACCCAAGGTGAAGCTGTCTTTCCTTGTGCTGTGACCTCTGCGCAGAACTGACAGACACGTGAGAAGCCAGCCTTGCCTGCCAGCTTCTAGGTGAGCTGGTGTATATCATTTACCTGCAACGTGAGCCATCTCACTTAAGTAAATCCTGAATTCATGGGACTGTGTTCTCCAGAAGGTCTGTGTCTCTTGAGAGAGGCCATAAGAACAGGATTGTCTTGGAAATTACTATTTTTTAAATATGTATTTGTAGGGAGGAGAAAGAGGGGACTGGATAGGGACTCTTCAGTATCTGAAATTGTCTGTTCTGCATGGCAGTAAAACACTTCTCTGACTATGGTTCGTTTGTGCCACAGAGTGTGCCCCTTCTGTGTCTTTCATTCTTTATTGAGGTCAGGTATGAGGCTGTGTTCTGCTGCAGGTTGTATTGTGTATCAGGTGTTCCCCTTCCCTATTGCTCTCTGATTTTTCAAAATCCAGTTACTATTGGGACAGGTGCTTTAAGCTACTGCTGAGCGCATTACTCCTACTGTGTGTGTTTTAACAATTCAAAGGAAGATCAAAGTCTATTTGCAGTATGTGAAGGGCATGTCTCGGTACCAAGAGGTGGCATCACGTACAGGACATAAAGTGTTCTGGCTTTAGCCCTGGACTTGTTTTATCTCCGGAAAGTTGAAAGCAAAGTCGCTTTGGCAACAATTTAACTTCTACCCTGCTAACAACCACACCATTACCTGCTACTTGGAGCTTACTAAATGGAAAACATTTACATTAGTGCTAGAGGGTTTCTCCTTGGTCTGTTTTAAATGTCTGTCAAAATGTGGTGCGAATTGCCGCAGCTGTTTGTCAGACAATCACCATTATCATTACACATAGCTCCTCTGAGATGCTGACCTCAACCTTTTCTTCGGGAGCCCAGGAGACTGTCCGTAGGTATAGCCTCTCACATTCCTCCTCCTAGCAGTCGAGGATGCTCAGTAATTGCTTGTCGATTATTTTACTGTGTTTCAAGAATTTGTGCAGTGCACAGCTCAGTATTGTGTGCTGAAGATCGTAAATTTCAAGAAAACACACAGCTTCTGAGAGGAAACACCCCTCTATGGAGGGCTCCTCTTTGGTGTAAGACTCTTTCACGTGAAAGAGACTGCTAGGGGTGGGAGGTGGGTATCCAAATGGCAATACATGAACACGGGGAGATTCCCAAGACAGAGCAGTCACGTTACAGTGGTATCCTGCCCGGATTAATTAGTGTCTCTGAAGCGGTAATTAGCATGGGGCTTTGTGCCACTCAGACACAGCCTGAGTTATTTCCTTTAGTAATTAAAAGAACTTATGTCAGTGAAATGTACCAAGGCTGAATAGTGATTTTGACTACTCAAAGGCTTTCTGTCCAAAAATATAGAACATTTTTACCAGGAAATAGTGCCTTCACCACTGAAAATACTACATTCAAATTTATTTTTTAAAAATGTCTCCTTCACACCAAGAATGTAACTACCCCTCTGGTGCTACACAGGACATCTCTAGCTGACTTAGCAGTGCTTGTTGGACCCAACATCTGAGGCGTATCTCAATAAGCAATCTAAGCATGTCCTTGCAGTTGAGGGGGCTGGTGTTTTTTCAAGCCAGCATAAATTCCTCTTTAGATAAGTGAATCAGGCTGCTGTCTGCTGGAGGGAAGTGTGTGTGTTGGAGGAGCGTGTGGGCAGAGGTATTCAACAGTGTTAGAATGGAAAAGGAGAGGAGATGGAATACATGTGTTACCCATCTTGTGACTTGTCAGGCTAGTGAAGTACACTGTGAAACATGTGGACCTTTTGTTAAAAATTAACACCATGTCTTAGGGACTTTAAGGAATACCTGTTGCACAGCAAGTTTAGCTTAAATCTAAAATGTTATGAAGATTAAACTTTATGTAAAAATGACAACTTTATCAGTAAATGCACTCCTGTTGTATATTAAATATCTCTGCCTAACTGACCGTGTTTGTTTTCATTTCTGCTTTTCTTTCCTTGTGCTTAATACTCAGTTATGCTAATCACTGTGAGTAAATTTTCTGGCTGGAAATAAAATGAGATTGCCATTTGAGAGGCAGTTTAGAAGAACAATTACTTTTTTATGTGAGATACATACATCCATTTTGTACAGATTAAAATTTTGCGTAGTGTTACATATATTATTTTAAATACCCTTTGTAACAGAGTGTTTTCTGATGTTTGGTGTTTTTATTAATACCTTTTAGGTGTGGTTTGTTCTCCCCTTAAGGGAAAAAATGGGTATACGGTGTACTGTTTTTCATTTTGGTCATGCTTGGATGTGTAGGAGTCAGATGATTGTGTACACATGCATGCTGTGATTTGTTTGGGGTAAAAAGTGAAACAGAAGCATTCTTTCCATCTGGTGTGGAAAACAGTCAGTTACATGGTAAGTCTTAGCTCCCAAAGGATTTCTGACTTTGGATCAGCCCTCTTTGACAAAAAGGAAAAATTCCCCCAACATCGTTTCTAGTTCATCTTGGGGCTCAAGCCATGTCCTGGTTCTTGCCTTTGAACAGTTACTGTGTTTTTAGGCTGATTTGTAACAGGTGTGGGCATAAACTCTCTTCAGCTAAATTACACAGAGTATCTGGTAGGGAG
The DNA here is from genome assembly GCA_013400575.1 of Peucedramus taeniatus. Lineage (NCBI taxonomy): Eukaryota > Metazoa > Chordata > Aves > Passeriformes > Fringillidae > Peucedramus > Peucedramus taeniatus. Next base: position 57,455 of record WBNO01014330.1, on the reverse strand, counting down.
TTTATGCTGACTCTGGGACAATGAGTAGAATGTGAAATCTGTTGGAAAAAAAAAAAAAAACAACTCATGAGAAACACCTGAGTGATCTTGACTCCATGGTATAGGGATACGTGGCAGCAGGGGTTTGAAAGTCAGGATTTGTGTCCGTGAACAGTGGCCCAGGGTGTATGACTGTGTTTAACTTTCCAGACTGAACATCTGGAAAGTGCTGTACTGCTTTATACAGAACTGTAGTGGAGAAGGTTATAGAGAAAAGCAATGATTGTGGTACTTCCTATAATCTGGGAATATAGAGCTCCAAGGATATGATTTGTTTCCTTATGCAATTTTAGTCTTTATTATTATGTAAATGGAGATGTTTGTAATCAGCTCGGAATATACCCCCATTATAAGAAAGGCATTTTTAAGGTATCACAAATAGGTCGCTTGCTGTATAAAACATTCGTATTTTACACAAATAGCTAAAAGTAAAAAGTCAATGTGTTGAGAAAGTGTTAGAAAGGAGGGGGAAAGAAATTGACTGCCATTTCCATGGAGTAACTTAAGAACACTGAATACGAATTTAAAGCTCATATTGGCTTTTGGATTTCTGTTTTTTTTAACAAATGTAGGTGTCCAACATAATTTCCCCCTCCACTCCTCCCAAAGACATAGACCCTTGTAGTTTCCCTTCAGGTGATACCTTTTATTTAAGTTTATGAAGATAATTAACCCTTATGAGGCTTTTTTAAGGATTTGTAAACAGTGTAGGATTAGAACAATATATTTGTCTGTATAGGCACATTGGCTTGTGACATGCTTTCAATGCTAGATTTTAAAATTAATTTGTAATAAAAACTGTAATTTTTACCTGGTATGATTTGCTTTGCACTCCATTAAGCCCCCATCTCTATCGTTCAACAAACTGACAGAGATCACTTTTTATGTTTGTACCAACGCTTTAGGGAAGTACTTAGCAACCTGGATGATAAGAAGTGTCTTTTACCTGAAAATAAACTTGAAAGCTCTCTTGAGTAAAACCATGCTATAGATAGATAGGTTTTTCTGCTGGCCCATCACTCCATTGCTGGTGCAGCTGCCTTGGACTGTACTTGTGAGTGGCCCTGAGGCAGGGTACCTCAGTGCAAGGAGCCCTGTCCTGTGTGTGTGGATGTGCCTCTAGTTTTGGGAAGTTCGCTCATTTGGAGGATTAAACACACCAAATAGGTTGGAGATGAAAAACAAGTATCTAAACCGTAGTGGTGGAATATCTTTGCTGAATTGTTGTGGCTGCCTTATGTGCAGTAGTGGTGCAGGCATGAATTCTGCTGCTGCTTTACTCAGTATTGGTTGAGTGCTTGCAAGACGAGAATTCTGTGAAAAGCCTATCCAGGGGAATGAGCCAAGTCCCTCTGTAAATGTTTCTCCTTTTTCTGTAGTTTATATAGTATCTCCACGTGTCTTCCACATACATCAAGATCCTTGCTTATAACATGCTAATACTTAGCTCACATGGGCTTCTGATGCATTTCCCAGTTCAAACTATTCCGGGTTACAAACGTTTACTGCTGTGTTTCTGTAACTGGTGTGGCTGGTGTATGCCTGGAGCTTTGTTTCTGTGCATTCACATGGACTGTTGTTTGAACAAAGATTTAAATTGGGAAGGCAGGGCAGGGTGACACAGCTATTGCAAGATGCATGCTTTCTCCCCATGGTGCTGTACCCAAAATGTGCTTGAGTATTTCACCTTGGAAACATTAAATAACTTATCCTTTCATTTTTGTGGTAGTTTCTTCATGGTTCAGCAGCATGGCTCTACCAGGCATCAGCAGTTTTAAGCACAAGATATATTGCACAACATATGGACTAATTGGTGCTTTTCATTTCTCTTCTTGTAGGATGACTCTCAGGTTCCTGAATGTGCTGTCAAATGCTGACACATTGAATTAGCAGAATCTGCTGCATTATTTCTGGTGTTTAAAAAGGCCTAAAGGAGAGAAGAGACTGGCACTTCTGTTGCAGTCTTTTAAGGTAAGATATTATTTCTTTTGCCAGGGCAGGGGGAAGAAGACAGACGTGGTTCCACAAGCTGTTCTAGCCCCGCCTCTTGGTCCCTAATCAACCTATTGTGGTTTAGTCCAATCCAGCCACTTGTTCACACACCAATGGGATGGGGGAGAGAATCAGAAGAGTAAAAGTGAAAATGTGTGCATTGAGACAAAGACAATATGGAAATACTGTCTTTGAAAATCTTTAATATGGAATTAAAAGCCATGCATGGAAGCAAAGCAAAACAAGGAATTAATTCACCGCTTCCCATGAGCAGGCAGGTGTTCAGCCATCCCAGGAAAGCCAGGCCCCATCACACATGAAGATGACTTGGGAAAACAAACGTCATCACTCTGAATGTTCCTTCTTCCCTCTTGATATGCTGAGCGTGATGCCATATGGTCTGGAATATCCCTTTGGTCATCTATCCTGGCTGTGTTCCCTCCCAGTTCCTTGTGCACCCCCAGCCTCCTTGCAGGTGGCGTAGTATAAGGAGCAAAAAAGGCCTTGTCACTATGTATGAACTCAGCAATAACTAAAATGTCCATGTGTTATCAATCCTGTTACCAGCACAAATCTAAAGCATAGCTTTTTATCAGCTATTGTAAGGAAAATGAACTCCACCCTAGTCAAAATCAGCACAAAATTCTGTGAACCTAAGATCTTGTATTGGACCCAACTATCATAATTTGTTGGTTATAAGCAAATTCACTGACTTCAGTAAGACAAAATCCATGCAATTTGAAGAAACATCCATGAAGAAACAATTTTCTTTTCCTAAATGACTAATTCTGCACTCTTAAGTGCTTGTGTATATTTCTATTCACATGCCTTAGTTCTTCTATCTCTGTATTAAAATTATTTAGTAGTAGTGGTCTTCAGTCCCTGTAGAATACCATGCTGAGATCCATGTTGCCTATGCAAATCCCCAGTCCTGCCAATTCACCACCAGGAAAAATAAGGCTATGAAGCTAAACATGACTGTAGCTAGAAAAGTGACCATTCTGCTTTGACTAGAGTTGTTGCTGCAATCTTTCATTAATTACCCATGTTTCCTATGCATCTTTTGGATTCATGGCTGCATTGTCAGCTGCACTGTAGTGCTGCTGCATTTTGCCAGCAGCACAGCAGACCAGCCACAGAGCAGACTGACAAGAGAGCCAGTCAGTGCCACGGTTATGCTGTGCCCAGAGAGCAGCACGGCCTCTTACCACTGCAGAGTTGTTTTGGTGACCAGTGACTGGGTGTAAGTACCCCAGCAGGACAGGGCTATGGTTTTTTTCTCTTTTCTGTGCAAAGACCAGGTTAAGAGCAACACCAAAGGGATGGCCTGAATGAAATCTCTAAGAGAGGAAACCCAGATAAGTAAAGGCTGTGTAAAGGCTGTTTGCTACTGACTCCTGAATTGCCTCAGGTTTGACAGCTGCTGTTTGAAGTGGCAGTTGAATCCTGTTTTTATTTACACTTAGAGTGTCACTGCCTGCCCATCTTATTACATGCACTGCAATGTGCTGCAGAGTTGGATGAGAGGTAAGACACACCTAAAACTGAACTTCTCTTTTGAAGAGGAAGGATTTAGTCTCTTGACAATTGTGATTATCTAGTATGGCTAATTGCTTTTCTTCTGCTGCTTTTGCAGCTTTAATCAGAGAGTAAACAAGCAATGGAGACAGCTTGTTTTGCTCTTGACTGTGGAGTAAATCTGGTGCTTACAGATGTGGACTTGAATTGCTGCCAGCTTATGAAGCAGGTAAAGGGCTCCTGAATCTAGTGATTCCAAACACACGGGGACACCAGTTGATTTTCCTCAAATTTTGAAAGTCAGTAAGTGAAGAAAAGTAGATCTCCTGCCGTTTTTCATTACTCCATGAACTTGCCATTTAGATGTGGAGAGGTGTGTGTGTATAGCTATAAACACCCAGATTCCACTGACTCTCCCTGGCTCTGTTGTGTAAAAGCACTTCAGAAAGGGGGCAGAGAGTTCTGCAGTAGACAAGATGCCATGATTGAAAAGCCTGTGTGCACTTCCTCTACAGGCCTCACACCAGCACATTTTGGATTGGCCCTGGGCTCTTGCTCACAGGGCAGTGTCTGTTCCTCTTTGGAGGATGCTGTTCTTCACTTGGGTGTACCTGGGCTCTTGCTCTTCTGGAGATTATTCTTTTACAAGGAAAAGAATTTGTACATGGATTTTTTTCTTTTCTGGTGGCAAAGAAGTGTTTTGATACAGAAGGAGAAATGCTTAGAGCAGGCAAAATAAGGAAGCTTACTGTTGCTATGACTAGGCTGGTTGCAGTTCCTGTGGGGCTGTGTGCTGCAGCCATGTCCTGGCTGTAGAAGTGGACACCCTCAGCCAAGCATGGGTTTCTAAGTGTAGGAAATTGTGTGCATATATGCCCAGAGGGGCTCTCAGGTTGCCTTTGCAGATCCCCAGCCCTGCCAGTGTGCTGCAGCAGGTGCCAGGAGTGTAGTGCAGTCACAGCCTGCGTGTCCAGCGGGGTGCAGTGGGTGGCCCTGCAAGGTACAGGGTGGGAATCGAGGGGAGGGTGCTCTAAGGAAACACATGCAGAGAGAGAGGAAGTGTATGACTGCACAAAGGCTGGAAAATCCAGAGCAGACTTGTATGGGCTCTTGGGGAGCTGACAATAAGGGATGATTGCTGACTGCCTTGGAAAGCACAGGAGCAGCAGGTACAGTCACTGAGAAGTGGACAGTGTCAGCTCTTGTCACAAGGCTGTGGATATTGAGAGGAGCAGGATGAAGATACTTCCTTTTCAGGTGCTCTGAATTTAGGTACCCTCCATGTTACATGCACACATACATTTATATGTATCTTTGCTTGTCCCTACATGGAGTGGCATGGTGAGCTGTCCTGTTGCATCAGTAGTCCTGGGCAGTTACAGAGGGCAGGGGAGTACAGCCATTACTGGCAGTAGCCACAGAGATGTGCTACCAATTAAATGCCAGTACACAAAGCAGGGTTACTAATTTAGCAAGTCTTGGGAGAAGTGGGCTTAATTTCTCTTGGCAAAGCACCGTGTTTGAAAGCTGGGTGTGGTATGATGGCATGGAACACAACATTTCGTTGTGCTTAAGGCATTTTGAATTCGTACAGATACTGATGCCTTGAAATACTAATGTGAACACCTCAGTGCTTTTTCCCCTGTGTGTTACAAAGCCAGCATCTCACTGATGTGATATACTCCATGGAGAGAGCCCAAGAGCATTTTGTCTGTTTCTGAATTTCACTGAATGTGATCCCTGTGCAGATGATTAAAGCACTGCACTTCTAATTGGATCACAGACTTTGGCAATGTGAGATGAGCAACAGACTTATTAAATTAATTTCCATTTATAAACCCATGGTTGCTTCATTGGGATTGCTTGAGATTTCTCAAAGCTGTGTCCTGTAGCCTTGATTTAGCTTTGATTTTAGTAAAAAGAAAGGATTTACTGCAATATCATCAGACTTAAAACAGCATTTTCACTTTTCATAGCAGAAACTCAGCCTATTTAAGAGGGAAAAAAATCAAAACAGCAACCAACCTTATGAAGAAAGTCTTGCACTTCTGACAGATTGAAATACAGACTCGTTGAAATACAATCACCTTGCTTAGCTGATCCTTAAGCTATAGTTTTTTACACTTCTGTTTATCTTATCTTATTCTTTTTATCTGACCTTTATGAGTTTTCTGTGCTTGCTAGAGCAGTTAAATTGGAATTTTACACACTGATTAGTTGGCTTCAGAGGTCCCTGATATACTTTCATGTGCAATGGAGCTCTGATTTTTGAGAAAATATGTGTATTGGAGGAGCAGTTAAGCTTTTCAAATCCAAATACCACTGAAAAGAGTTGATTTTCTTCTCTCAACACCTGCACAATTAAATACAGTCACTTTTTTTATTTGACCAGGTATTTCTACTTGACTAACTTGAAACAGTTGTGGCTTAAGCTCTGGTTATTTCATCCTTCCTCCCCTTATTTGTGGCTGCACTTAAATATGCCACAAGGCCATCAAGCTGCCCAGCCATGCTGTGTTACAGCTTCCACTTTCCCACATTGTACAGAAGGACTTTTTCTGTGTCATCTTGTCATGCCAGTTGCCAGAGAGAGACCTGTAGGGTCCCACCTGGAGTGATGCTCTGGGTATGAAAAGGTTGTCACAACATCACCTCGTGCTTGCCAGTTTCTAGAGGGAAGCCGGCTGTGCAGCCTGACTGTAAAAGAAACAGCAGCAGAGGTCTGCAGCGTGACCCAAACCCACCTCCTGGTGGTGCTGCCATCCTGCTTGTGGCTGGCTGCACCTGACTCCATGTCTGAAATCAAGCTGAGGAGGGCCCGGGTGGGGGCCCTACCTGCACTTTGGTCACTGCTGGACAGAGGCTGGGTGAAACTGTTGGATGTGCAGATCGTGTGTCTGCATCCTCTGCTGCTGGTGGCCAGCACATGCACTCCAAGCTCCTCGATGCTTTCTTGCATTTCAGGCATTCAGGTGCTGGGACCACTAAGTGCTGATACTGACCAAGGGCAACCAGCTTGTGCCATACCATCTTTTCCTGAATTTGGTCTGTGGAAGGGACCCCACTCCTCACTTTTTTACTGGCACAATAAATGCTGCTGAGCTATTTCAGTACAGTAACTAGTTCTTTATATTGATGAAAGGCTTGTGTACTTTTCTGATTTATGAGACTTGTGAAGGATTTAAAAAAATAAGTCTATTAATCTTTGGAACAAACTAAACATTAAAAAAAAAAATCCCGTCAAAACATCTTTGGGTTTTAATTCTTTTGCTGTCAGAACCTGACACAAATTCAGCAACTCTCAGGACTTTCTGAGAACGACAATCAGTTTGTAGTATAGAAAGTAAATTCTCTTGTTTCACATTTTAATCTTAATGAGTTCAGAGTTTTGAGCTGTTATCTGTATATTTTTTTCTTTCCCCTTTTGCTGTTTCTCTACATGTAAGGCACAAGAGTAACTAATTTTTCTTTCTGCTAAAGGTACTTCTACTTTTTCAATGGAGATGCTTTGTCCACTAGGAGCTGTGTCTCAGCATGCTAATAAAACTTACTTTATGCCTTTAAAATGTTTATTCAAAGTGGCCTGGCTGGCTCACAGTAGCTGTGTGGGTGGACTGTCCTTGAATTTTGTCAACTTAATTTAGTACTGCACAATACCCAATGATGGAAAACAGCTATAAATTGTCTGTGCGCAGCCATGCATTATTGATAAAGGGTAGAATAAGCTCTACAATTTCTTTATTTGATGTTGTTAGTGCAACAACTGGCTGATTTGTTAAGACTTTTCCCCCTCCTATTGGCAGTAAAATATCTCTTCATTTTGAACTCTGAGTTTTCTGAATTTTGATTTGTTTGGGGTTGAAAACTCGCTTTGTCTCCAGTGTTACTAAATGTAATGGAAATATTTGCAGAGTAGAAACAAACTTAAGCTCGGGGGAGCTAAGCAAACAGTAAGTTTGACTCCATGCTGAAGACAGGACTTTCCTAATTATCTCAAGTATTTAGAAATAGAAAATGGATCATAAAGTCGCCCAGTACAGTTAGAAGAAAAAGCACTTTAATATACTTCATTTGGCACATGCTTAGAGAAAATGCTTTACAGTGAGCTCAGTGTGCTTTGTAATTTCAGTGTTCCTTCAAAGTTTATGAAAAAATCTCAAGCCTTAAATCTGTCACGCCTTTTCTCCTGTTGACACTTATGATGAGTAGAGACTCTACCGAATATAATTTGCATATAAAACTGTGCTGTAAACTAAACAGTTCTTTCCCTGTAGTTGAACGAAGGTACAATGAACTGCTGAAAACTGGAAATTAATAAATATGTAAGTAAAAAAAAAACTTGCCAGCAAAACTACAGGGCACTTAGTCTTCCCAAGAGATGTCCAGCACTGAAACTGCTTTTGAAGCTATAATTTTTTAAAGAGTAGCTTCCCAGGGGTTGCTATTGTAATACAGCCAAGGGAATGTACAATTTGTGCCAAGGAAATATTGTATTAGAATTATGGAATTTTATTTCCCTCTTTTCTGTTTGTGGATTCATATCCTTTGGTAGAAGCATTCCAGACTTCTACAGATTTTTTTTTTTTTTGTCTTTGTAAAAGTGTCAGGTAGGGAATTCAGAATTTATACTGATGTTTATAGTGGTTTTTTTTTTTTATTTATTTTATTTTATTTATTTTATTTTATTATGGGGAATTGGTGTGTATTAACTTTCCATATATTTGCAATCTTTTAAGGTTAGAAGTCATTAAGTAATGAAGTAATTAAACTGGTTGTGTTGTTGCAGTCAGAAGGCAGGAAAAACCATTGGTAAAAGGACTAACATGACTGACAGAGGCTTGCTAGAGATTTACATTGAGAATGACTCATTCTTCAAAACTTTTTCATTTTCTGATGGAAATTGTGGAGTAAATCAAATACAGTGGCTGTGAGTGATTAAAATGCGAAACTTATGAATTCTTACTGACTTTGTAAATCTGACTCCTTTACTGTTAATATAAAAATCATTTGTCTTAAAGCAGTCTTGAGGTTCTGAATATTTAAATGAAAGCTTCAACTCTTGAAGAAGGTTATTTTGATATTCAACATCATTAATTATGTGGCTTACATAGAAAGCTGTCATGGAAGAGGCACAGGAGATTTTTTCCATAGGTCATCTGGTAGATCTGTGGTAATTCACTTGATAAATCAAAGTAGCAAATTTTGCTATAGTTTAAATACTTACACAATTCAGATGTGGCACAGTAATGTAAAAATTCTGTGCTGATTGAAGAGATACCTTTGCTTTGATCCTACAGAAAATACAAAAAGTGGACACTGACTTGCCTGTGATTTTGGTTTTGGAGCAACTGTGCAGCTGTATTTTTTTAGAGAAGCATTTTTAGAGAGGGGCAGGCTTTAGCCATGTTACTACAGTTCTGTTTAGACAGTTTGGGAGTATGAGTGTGTGTGTAATTTCTTCTAGAAACAAGTATACTTTGGTAGTAAAATACAGTTTTGAAAGCCACTGTAATGAAAAACTGTAAGATAAGGAAATACTCCAGAGTACTGTGGGGTTGGATTCTCTTCCACATCTACACACTCCCTTTAGGCAGTGCATGGATGGTGTTATTCAGACCTCTTCATTTACCCCACTGGAAGTCAGGCAATAGTCTGACAAACACAAAAGAGCTTTAATGCAATTTGATATTTATTTTCTTCATACTAACAAAGTATGCCTGGGTCCAGCAAGGTTGAGGGACTTTTGGAAAGTTACCTAGATTAGAAATGTACTGTGCAAGTGACCTGAGTGTTACTTGCTAACTTCCAAAATCCTTGTCCCTTGGGAGGTCCATTGTGGAGGAAGGTGGGATGGATGAAGTGGTAAGAAATCAGCTTCACGTGACTGATCTCTGCAGGCCATGCTCAAAAAACAGGGACAGCTGCAGATGTTGCAGGAACGGCGTGATGCAAAAGGACCTGAAAGGAGTTGATTCAAAAACAAGTAAATAAAATATAAAAACCTTGGTTTTTCTAAGGGAAATCAGAGACTTTTCCTAGCAGTCAGTATAAACAAAAAAGTAGTAGGGGAAAAGTGAGGCAGGTGACTTGTGAAGAGAAGTTATCTGAAAACCTTCTGTTACTTTTAATGTGGTATTTCCCATTCCTTTTCAAATGCATCAAAAGGGGATGTTAAATTTTTTTTCTTTACAGTGTAGGAATTAACAGGGGTGGGGTGGAATCCTTGAATTATTTTTGAAATGCACTGCCTAAAATATTTTTTTAAAAAGCAGAGGGCAGGAGAGTAAAACGTGTGTTGCTGCATCTATCCCCACCCAGGAGTAATGCCAAGTGCTTTGTCTCTGACAAGTTGCAGTATGCCCTCCTATATGGGAAAGAAAACTGCTTTTCCTTCTCTTGGTACAAAAAAATGTATTAAGCTTGTTTGGGGGGGATAAACTTCAGAGGCCTCTTCCAAGTTTGATTAGTATTACAAAACCTGTGTTGGTTCTAACATAGGTGCCTTGTGCTTCCATTGTCTCAACCAGCCAGGCTGCAGGACACACTTCTACTGTGAATCACAGAACAATCATTGTGGACAAAATCTCTTTTCTCCTTTTTGTTGTTACACTGCGTTGTCCTCCACTAATTTGAAAGAGATGGAGAGTACACTGAATTACCCTGATTCTATCAAATTACTGTGCCAACAGTGCAATTATCTGCTCTGAGAGGCTCTGCACTGGCAGAAACTGATTCTTACTGAATTTGCCGTGAACTTTCAGCTGTAAAAGTAATTAATTCTCTGCAAAATATGCTTTAAGTAGAGCTATGTCCTTGCCTAATGCCTGTAACCCCAATAACTAATAACATTTTGTCCTTCTAGAAGACTCTATTAATGATCTTTTTGACAGTGAACTTTGAGACCCTCTTTGCAAAATGCAGAGCACTTTTTAACCCTTCTTCTCCCAGCAACCATTTTGGCTGGTAATGTTCATACAGTTTCCATGCAATGTGGTGGTCAAGGCATATTACTCCTCTACTATGTGTACAGAACATAGAGCTGCAGGTTGTTCTTGTGTTTTCTTCCTGTTCCCCTTTTCCTCCTCCCTTTTGTGCTGCTCTTAATGAGGTGCTAGGGGATGGAAGCACAGATTTTCCCAGTATACATCAAAGCAAACATAACTAAGCTGGATGCAGTATAAGCAAAACATTGTTAGATATGGCAGAAGAATTGCTAGGTAGGGAAAAACTGAGTTATGTTGTTTGGGAAAATGATTGCACCTCTGGCTAATTACAGAATAATTGAATGAGCGGTTATGTGTTGCCTCACTGCAAGCTTTAAGTACCTGAAACATGGTCTGGTTTTTTTTAGTGCTGAAATTTGCTATGAAATAGAGAATTGAGTAAATAAAGTTTGGATCCAGCATGATCCTCAGCTGTTCTTCAAGATTCCTCACCCTTCCACCTTCTGGTTTAACCTGGGATATTCTTATGCACCTAGAAAACTGAGCTATAAAAATGCAGTTTTGTTTCTGCTGTTTTATTTATTTTGTGCTAGACAAATTGCATTCCTGGAAGCTTTCTGTAGGCTGCCTATAGCAAAGGCAGTGGTGGCATGTGAGGTTTCTAGATACAGAATGGGCTGAAGAACTCCATTTTAAAGGTACACCATGAGTGACTGGGCTTAATGTGTGTTATACCCAAGGAATTTTCCCCCCAACAGTTTTGAGGCACATACCACTTTAAGGAGCCTGTGGTTTACTTTGGAGTGAAATCACAAGTGATTTCAGGTTTTATCCCAGCTTTTTTTGTTTTCTTTGCCTTGGCCTTGAATGTTTTGGCATCTTTTGTTGCCTTTCTTCCACAGCAGCCTCAGTAGAGGTGCAACAGCAACTATAAATTATCTTTCATGATAAAGAAGAGTGCAAACTAAAGATGTACATTGTTGCTTCCCGAAGATCAAAATGAAGTTTCAGATGCTAACAATGTCATCAACATGAAAGACAAATCTGGGCACAGGTATTTAGGAGTTATTTTAGCTGAATGTATTTGGCAGTCCCTGTAAAAGTAAAATTTGTCCTTGAGTTTTTTTAAAGACTAATAGTTACAATGTTGAAATATTCATCAAAAGCTCCAAAGTTAATTCCCTAATAAGTAAACCTGTAATGTTGCATTGTTGATTTTTCTGAACCAATTTTTAAACATCAGAATAACTTAAAAAGGGTTGGTGAAAAATACGTTTTCTATTCCATTGCTGGAATGTGTCCATCATTCCCAAAGGGTAAAAGAGTTCCTATGCCAAATTCAAAAGAGTGTAGCAAGAGATCTTATTTTAAGTCTTTCCTCAGTGAAGGATGGATTATGGCTTGTTCTGGCCAAATTAGAAACTGTAGGAAACAGGAAAGTATTTTTTGCCAGGTTACCCCTCATTTGTGAGAAATGCTTCTACCCTAAACTTGTCTCTCTGTCATATCACTTCAGGTTAATGGCTCCCTTCATTTTGCTTCAAATTCTAGCCCCCTCTGCTTTAAAAATAATAAAAAAGGGCATTTCAGAAAGATTCACAATGTTTTAAAGAGAGACGGAGAATTGGTGTCACTGCCCTTCTAAGTCAGTAATTGATGGCATTTCAATTCAGGGAGGAGTTTGGCTTGGTTAATGTAACTTTACAGCAGAAGTATGCATCTCATTAGCATCTCATTATTTTGTGTCTGTATTTTAACTTTTGGCTGTGTGTTTTACCTGTAACATTCCTTTTAGTTGTAACTGAGAGCAGACTAAGCAGGTAATCACAGGTTTAAATGCACAGCAGTGTGCCTTTGAGGATGGTTAGCTGGGCTTCTCTTTTAATTGAAAATGCATAGAATTAAGAATTAGTAATGTATTTAAAATGGAAATCTCCTTTTGTACAACACAACATTTCTCTTTTTGTTAAAAAGAAGGGTGGCTACTAGGGCATTGTCCTTTGCTAGGTATCTGAAACAATTTATGATCTATCAGTGGTCAATGAGTAATTGTTTGAACTGTATTGGAAGTAAGTTTTCTTGTAGACACCTAGTGTCTCAGGTTACAAGATGTGGCTGGAGGTGTGTGTTCCATTGCCATCTGTTAGAAGTGGGGCAGTTCTCTTCTGTTAATTGGGCCACCTGTTAAAACCAGGTGGGGCAGTTTTCTTTATCTCTTCCACAACCAATCCTTCCTCTGGGAAATATCTTCTGTTAATGGGCCATTGAATCTCCCTGCATGACTTACATGCAATAAAATTACATCATCCCACTGGGAGATGCTGCACCCAGGGGGAGGAGCCAAGCATTCCTACCTGGATAGAATCTGACATTTGGAACACCACAGGCAGCCTTTTCCACTGGATTCCCAGAGGAAGACCAGACCCATCTCCACCACCACTGGGTCTCCATAGGAAAACTACACCTTTCTACAGGATCACTGCCTCAACAGAACCACACCTGTCACTGCAGGAGGACTGCAGCCACCATTGAATTGCACTGCTACCAACACCCAACACCCTGACCAACAGTGCGTCAGGTCGTATTCCGAGGCCATCAGTAGGTTGGGGATTTTTTTTTTTGTACTATTGCATTTGTATTTTAATTTTCCTTGTAAAGAACTGTTATTCCTACTCCTATATCTTTGCCTGATAGCCCCTTAATTTCAAAATTATAATTCAGAGGGGGGGGAGCACATTTTCCATTTTAAGGGAGGCTCCTGCCTTCCTTAGCAGACACCTGTCTCTTTTAAAACAAGGACACCTAGGAAATAAAAAATCAGAAGTTCAAGGAATTTTGAAGGCAAAGGTGCCTTATAAACACAGGGGAACACAGGGAACAGTTCACTGGCAGTGAACTGGTCTGAAGGAGCTGAGAGAGAAGATTCACTCTACAGCTATGGCCACCTCTTCTGTCAGGTTTGCTCCTCAGAAGAATCATTTACTTTAGCTCATGCTAGCTCAGCATTAGCTGTGGTGCTAACCTGCCTTTACAGTGTTTTTTTAACAAGTGTTTCTTGATGTAAATTATGTAAAGATTTCTGCACATGCTTTAGAGATGGGCAATTTGGTTTTTTGTCTTTTTTTTTTATTATTATTATTTATTTTATTTTATTTTTATTTCAAGATTGCTAATGTATTGAGCAACAAAAGCTCTAATCCCAGATTTTGAAAGCAATTATTTCAGCTGTAAAGAGCTTCAAAGTTTGACTTTCATGCTTCCTCTTGTGTAGGTAATTAAGTTGCCTAACACAGTACTACAAAATCTTCTGTTCTTGGGTAGGGCACTTCTGGAAGGGCTCTCCAGGAGTAATGGACAGATGATTCATTTAAGTCAGATATGAGCTGACCACAGCAGTTGTTACTCAGAGAACTCTACCTTGAGCCTTGCCCTCCAAATTCATGTGCCCTTCTTACAGAAGAAATTAATAATACAGGCAGAAGTACATAATGGGACAATGTTGAGAGTCTGGAAGATGGGAATAGGAAGGATGTGTAGGAGATGAGAGTACCACAAGCACAAATACAGTTCCACTTGTGAAGTCTTTTGATGCAGTGTAAAGCTTGTAATGGTGTATGGATCATAGTGGAAAACCAGTCTTCTGGGAAACTTGAGGATATTTATATTGCTTGAAACAGAAGACTGAACACTCAAAATGTCTCAGAACTAGTCTGTAAGGAGGCCAAGAAGAAAAAAATGGAGGATCTGAAAGTTAACATTCTTCATAGTATTTTAATCCAGATTAACAGATTATGACCTATTTCATGTGTGCAGAAAATCACACTATGAAAAGCCAGTGCCCATGAAGGAGATAGAGGAGTCCTTCAACTGTATTTGAATAGAGAGGGAGAGTCCTCTGGGGCACACACCCACAGGAATTTCTGTCTTGGGGTTTCAGAGAGTGCAGATTCCTTTTATCCTAAATTCTGGCCACACATTTCCCTCTTCATTTCCCCATTGGCTGAGGTAGAGGGAAGGTGCAGCCTTCCCAAACCTCCCACCCCATATGCCCCCTTGAACCTGTCATTTTACCCCAGAGTTCAGAAGTTCAGGCTATTTGGGTCCTGTAGTAGATTTTGTGTGGACCCATTTGTCTGTTACCCTGAAGTTCAGGAGCCAAACTGTCTAGGTTCTGTAACAAACTTGCAACTTAATGTTGGTAGGGACATTAAGACCCATTTCAAAGATATTACCACCCATTCCTTCTGAAGACCCACACCCATCGAATTGCTGGTAAAGACCTTAGCACACATCTTTCCTATCACTTGCTTTTCTCCCATTCTACTATTTTTTTTTTTTAAGCTGAAAAACCAAAGTCATAAGTAGTTACCAGAGGTGCAGTATCATTCTGTGTCTCAGAAGTGACTTCTAGCCTTCCTCCTAATTTCTGATAAAGATGCATTTAATGGCATTTTCCCCTGCCTTTTACTTGGCAGAACAATTTTCAGACAAACCTGGAGAAATGGATTGATACTCTACTGAGGTAGAGGGAGTACCTTGAAAGTTTTTGGGTTTTTAAAGAAAAAGTAAATTTTATCAAAACAGAGGTTATGCTGTCCTTGTATGAATTTTTAGCAGTGACTAAGACTCCTCCTCAAACAGAGAGCAACTGTCTCTCAGGCCAGGGAAGAATAGAAAAAAAATGTTTAAAATTACTAAAGCTGTTCAGTTTGTCACTAGTTTGTAAATCCCAAATGTAAGTTGTGAGAGCTTGTTTAGTCATGATGTGGTTAAAACTAGTTTATAGTTGGAAGAGTGTTGATATTCAGTTAATCTGTACTGCCTACAGCTGTTTTTGTTTGTAAACCTCAATAAATACTATGGTGGCATTAGAGTAATGAGTAAGTGGAAAAGCAGAACAAGCTTCAGTAAGAACACAAGAACTTTGCAGAAGATTTTATTTGTTGTTTTGCTGCAGGTGGGTCTTCCTTCATCATGAGAGAAAAGGGAAAGTAAAAGGATTTTTAGTGTTCTGTAATCTTTTTCTTCTGTTTTCCCTGTATATTCTATAATCTGTCTTCCTCTGATTGCTTTAGAACAGCATTCTGATTCAATAACTGTATTTTATCATTAATATTGCTGCATCATATTATTTTGCCAGTGTGTTCCCATTGAGAAGCAGTGGCATGAATTGAATTAAGTCAAGGGAACTGTCACTTAAAGAACTGTATTAATGTTCTCTCCGTCTTAGTACACTGTACCACAAAATGTGTGCAGGAAGGGAAGAGATGCAGACTTTAAGCAATCTTCTGGCATTTAGCATTTAGTAGATTTTTTCCATAGTTGTTAATATGTGGAGTTGTCCCTCTGCATTGTCATGCCGAGGTTTATTGAGCTTCCTCAGCCCTGTGTGCTGCAGAGACAGGGCAGCACTGATCTTGGAAAACAGCCTTAGTTGTGAGCTTTTCGGTGAGTAGAGGGGTGAGTGACCTCCAGGGGCAGTACCTCAGCAGATGGTCAGTGATCACAAGGTTCTTGCAAGGCTGTTTGTGTTGAGCTTACCAATGAGATCTAGCAGTTGTATATCCTACCCTACTGACAACCTCATACTTACTGAGGTTATAAAACATATACCTTTCTTTAGCACTGGACTTAAAAAACAGAGTGGCCTTGCTTCCCCCTGCAAACATTTAGCATATGTTATAGAGTCATATTTTTGGACTGAGTAGGTATCACTCTTACTGAGTGCAGGAAGTACATGTTTGTATTGTACTGTGGTTTTGGGAGGCACAGATTGGGCTGGATGGATGTCACAGGAAGACAGGAATACTAGGAAAATATTTTTCTTTAGAGAAAATGGAAAAATAAAGTATGTGTGTGAATTCTGTCCTCCAGCTGAAGAGATTTCCTAGCTTGAAGTCAAGGTAGGATGGTTCTGCCGTGGAAAGACAGGGAGAGCAAGATAAATGCATGGTTTGGAAAGTGAGCAATGCTAATTCAGCATGCTGCTCAGAAAACTAACCTGACAAAAGAAAGATTTCTACCGTGTTAGTGAAATGAATCAATTGAGTAAGACTTGGAGGGAGAACCTGGGTAATGAATAGGACAGAACATCATGACAGTGCTAATTTACCTTAATTGTTTTCTGTTTTGATGACTGCTGTTAGGGTTTTTTTTCTCCACACAGAGGAGTTCAGGGAAATACTGTGTACTGGGTTTCAGTATGCAATTGCAGAAGTCCATTTGATTCTTAAGCAATGTAGAGGGAAATGTAAAATTACTCAGTTTCATTTCAAGAGAGAGTAGCTGTTAATGCTTTAGTAGATTAAAATCTCTTAGAGACATGACTTTCAGGTATGTCAAAGATCATTACAGTACAGTTCATTTACTGTAACCAATAAAAGCTGTTTTTCATCAGACTATGGATAATCTTGGGCACCTGTGATCTTCTTTCCTCCTATGTGATCAGGAAAAGTTAGAATACCTGCACAGGCTTTTCAGGCATCTCTATATGAGATATTGATAGCCATTAATATATCCATATTCTGATTGCTTTCCCTCTTCTTTTGGGAAGCATGAGATTTTTTTCTTGAATCTAACACACTGCATATAAAAATGTGCATGTTTAGGAAGAAAATCAACTTCTTCGCAGGAAACTATTGGTGTGCTTTTATCACTTAATCTATGTGAGTCTGTTTTTCAAAATGGTACATTGTTGTGGAATTCAGGAGACTTTGAGTTCCCAGAGTCATGAGCCCAGTAACAGTTCTGTAGGAGCAGAGTGCTATCCTCTGTGTGCTCTATAAAGATGATTTCAAGGCCTGGAATTGTGCTTGGGGCAGATGTGGCAGATAGTGTCCATTAGGTGGCTCTCGGTTATGGAAAATACATTTTCAACTACATGTAGGCTAATTTTAAAAGGCATTACCTGTGTTTGTGTCCTGTCAGGCAATTAGAACAAATCAAGAGGCCATAAATTCAGACCTTCTCAAAAGCTGGTAGGTTTTGGTATCCTGAATAGTTCTGCAAATACTGTCCTGTCTCTGCTTACTTCTGTTGTAAAATGTTCCCTGTTGCAGGCTCCACAAGTGAGATAAGATGGAGGTAGCATTATTGTCTGTTACAAGGCGCTGCAAAATGATTATGCTGTTTCATTATGAAAAATGTCCTTTTTATTAGAAGCCGAAAAGGTAACAAAAGCTCTTTGACTCCCTTCCAGGTGGAGCAAGGCTGCTGCAAAATTCTGCGGCTTCTTTCTTGTTTGTTCTTTAAACTAAAATCTGATATAAAAATGAGGGAGCAGGTGATACACCTTTGAATGTGTAGACATGCTGGAATAATCACTGAGTGGACTAATCTGTCCCATTTCATTGTTTGGGCAATTAAACCCGGAAATAAGAATTGTAAAAATGTTGGAATTACCACAGGGACAGTTACATGGTTTATGCCTGATGGCTAGATTGATCTTTAGATGCTGTCCTCCATGCAAAGGGGACACTGCTGAAACTGCCTGTCACAGCACTGTGGGTACTGCCACAGGTGCTCTGAAGATTTGTGAGAGAAGGCAAGTAAGATAATGGCTGTATTTGACAGTCCTCTACTTCCTGAGGCTGCATCAGTACTACACAGCCACAGACTTTATTTCCTCATCTTCCAGACCCCTCCACAGTTTGGATATCTCTACAAGCCCAGGGAGAAACCTTGGAAGCATTGACTTGCCTTGACCCTGAACTGCAAGCAGGGAAAACAAACTTTTGGGGGGAACAGTGGAGAGAGGAAGAGCACAAATTTCCTGTTGGTTCCTTGCTGTCATCTTAGAGTAGGCACAAGGCAGAGGAGGCTGTTCATCAGCCTGATTAGCTTGTAAAAAGGCACCCAGGGGACCACCAGATTCAGGCAGAGTGGCAGGGCTGGAAAGACTTCTTTCCACAGCCAGTGAGGTGAGCTGAGGTGTGTGCAGGACTCTGGAGTTACAGCCTGCTGCTGGCTGTCTGCAAGGGGATGCACTGCTGCCTGCTCTGCTCTCTGCCCTGTCTAGGCAGCAGAGGTGCTGGTTTTCCTAGCAACTGACATGCCAGTGCACAGGCCTCACTTTTTAAAGGAGAGGTTGCAGAGGAAATGAGGCCCTTTTTCCCTTTTGGTCCAGTTGTATCAAATAGCTTTCTGAAGGAAAGTAGGGCTGCTGGCTTGGGTTTCTGTAAGGGAGGAGATAAGATTTAAAAAAAACTGAGATACTAAGAATCACATATCAGTGGCAAAGTACAGACAAGCTACAAGGAATAATGTTATTTATTGTGGAGTTTGGTGCCTTACCAAGAGATAGTATGCAGATAAATTTAACTGGTGTTTTTATTTCAGCCAACATACACAGTTTCCATCAGATCTGGTATGCACGATTCCCCATGTGTCTTCTGTGGGGAGACACACGCTAGGGAGCACTGTCAAAATGGTTTAATTTCTGCAAGACTGCTTGGATACTCTGTCTTTATTTGATGCCCTACATAGGATATATGGAAGTATAGTAGAGTTTGCTGTACAACCTCAGTCATTACAGGTTAGTAATCAACAACTGTTCCACTGGTGGAATGTTCTTTTGTTAATAGAATTTTGTGTTAATCCCAACAGTGCAGTACTTCATGCTTGAAAGCATTTTCATAAATCTCCATTACAAGACTGTCACCAGATGCATGTAACCTAGGAAGGAAACCAAAGACTAGGCACACATGGATCATGGGAAAATTAGTCTAAACTGTCTAAACAGGAAAGACAGTTTGGCAGTTCTAATGTGCTTGGGTGATTGAAACTCCTGGTTTCTTCTCTACTTTCTACAGACTCTGTCCTTAATAAAGAGAGTTATTTTGGCAGAACTGTTGTAGGTTTTAGATGACAGCAACAACAGATGGGAGACAAATCTCCATGTTGGTTTGTTGGGTTTTTAAAAATTTTATTAAGTTTTTGCATGTGTATTTGCATGTCCAAGTTTTGAGTAATTAGAAGGTTAGAAGTTGCATTTAAGCACTGTGTCCATGTTTGTATATTGGCTTCTTGATGAATTCTGTCAGTCTTTCTATTGTCTCATGGTATTTATGCATAAAAGCACAACTTGCTTCCAAAATAATCACAAGTTTTGAAACTTGGCTTTAAGATTTCTGAAGCATGGTTCACTTCACAATGAAAGCATTAAAGGCAGTGATATATAGTGAGACAGTTCCCAGGGGATTCTAAGTGATCCATATCAATGCTGCCAAAAATGTTCTTGCTAGGGGGAAGAGGGGAGTGGGTGGACTTTTTCATTATTTATGGGCTACTGAGACTTATACCCTTGAACTAGAAGGAAATCAGAGGTATGCTGTAGTATTTCCCCTCAGTCCAGAGCACTGAGCAGCCTGGATCCCATCCTGGGAGTTAGACGAAGCCCTCCCTGGCACACTTGTGTGGCAGCAGAGCTGGCACCATCACAATGCTTCAATGCCTCTCCTAATTCCTGATGCCTCCTGCCCTCTGAGCAAAGGCACATCCCCAGTGAGTGCGGCAGCCGTTCTCTGGTGGGCACTCGGAATCTTGTGTCATCCTAGAGTCCCCTTCTGTGCTTGCCTGCAGAACAGGACTGGAGGCCTGACAAGAGTTTTTATCACTGTGCAGTACTGGCCATGTCTCTCTGAATGGAGCAGTTCCTGCTCTCTCCATAGGCTGCTGGCCTCCTTTGGCTGCAGTGGGGCATTGCTTATGCTGTTACACTCAGCAGCATCGTCTCTACTTGATGTTACCCACACGCTTCCTTCTGTCTCTCTAAGGTTTTCCACAGCTCACGGTTGTGTCACTTCTGTAGGATGGAGTGTCCTTGGTCAGCCTTTCCAAAATGTGCTGAATGAGTCTTCAGATCCCCTAGAAAGATACTGTACATGAATTGATCTATTAGCTGTCAGATGCCTTGCAAGACTGACAGTTTTGACCAATGTGAAAATAGGATTGTTTTTAATCTAGTCTGCATTGGGTTGTTAAAAAAAGTGTTAATACTGCACAGTGTTAATATTATACAAATCATTCTGCATTGGCTTCAGTATCACATGCAAGAGTATTAGTCTAAGTGTTTGGATGACTCATCAATCAGTCTTCTACTAGCCTCCTTGTCTCCTAGTACAGAAACCACAAGGGTTGAGCTGGGCAGAAAGGTGAGCAGAGATGGAATTCATAGATCTGTACAGTAAGCGCAGTTACTGGAACCCAGAGGTTCATCCATGGCATTTGAGATGAGGACACAACTGATGCCTGAGCAAGAACCGTGCACTCTGTGCATACAAATCTGCTGCCCCTCTGCCTGCAGATGGCAGGTGATGCAGTTTGGGATTCATGCTTGTTCATGGTAAATCTGTGTGAACAGTTTAAAAAAAATATGTTAAAGACTTTGCTTTTTAAGTATTAATATATTCTGGGCAGAAAACTGCTCCAGAGGCTTGGCTTTCCTTAAGGGCTCTGCCTTTCCCTTGCTGAAAATCTTGGTGCCATACAGTAGGTATCTCAGCAGAGTAGAAGGTGCTGCATGAAGCAATCATCAAGATATAAAATTTAGAGTGAAGAAAAGCCAAGAATGAACAAAGAAACCTTCAGAAGTTCCCAGTAGTCTATGTAACAATCGTGAGGAGGGTGAGCAGCCTCAGCAGTTTGGCAGCAGGCACCTCTGTTTTTCTCAAGAGCCAGGCTGCTTTAGGACTCAGCTATCAGGTAATATCAGCGTAAATCTGCATGAGTATGCCCTGAAGGATGTTCTCAGTCTCTGTTCAACAGGATGGCCTCCTTTGCAAACACTGTTTTTCATAACATAGTGTGTATATAAATAAATCATTATAATTAGAAAGGTGCGCAGATTTTCCTCTCCATCTCAGAAAAACAAATTTTCAGCACAGATTGCCGTGGGAGTGAAAAGATCCTTTATTTCCTAGTCTGTGATAACCTGTAGATTTGCCAGATTTCTCTCAAATGTGTAGTTTAGGTTAGGCATTCCTTAGCAAAATGCCCTATTGGTAGATGAACAACACCCCCACAACAAGGTCTGTCTCTGGACACTTGCATAACCTGATGGAGAGCTAGTAAAATATTTCCATGCCTTTGAAATTTAGTTAGCAATTATGGATAAGTTTTGACATGTGTCTGGAGATGGGATGCAGAGCTTGTGCCTTCTTTGAAATGTTGTTCCAAATTGTTTAAAAATGCTGTGTTGATTCAAAAAAAAAAAAAAGGAAAAAGGAAACCAGGAAGCCAGCTGTCTGGAAAGTTTTCAGAGAAATGCAGGTATGCTACACTATCCTTGGGCTCTTTCTAGAGTTGCAGAGTTTAGCATACATTTATCCATAAAAGGATGAGGTTGAATACTTCAAAACTACACAGTCACTTCAAACCACTTCTATTAAGGCTGCCACTAGTGGAAAAAAATGGTCTGAAGTGGTGCTTTCTGTTTTGTTTATAAAGGTCTGTCTCTTGGATCAGGTCAATGTCCACAGGGTTCAGTCTGTCCCCTAACAGTGACCAGAGAAAAGTGCCCTGGGAATATAATGTAAGAACAGGGTAGGCACATAGTACGTTCTTAGAATATACCACTAATCGCTAGCAATTTGTAATCCAGCACTGTCTTAAGCCACAAGAAGGTGTTTGTTTGTTTCAATAGCCTTTGGTGGACAAATACATTGTGTTTTTCTTCCATCTGGGGTTTTTAAGTATGGGTGACTTTTAGCACAGTCAATAACATCTTGTGGCAAGGAGTTTCATGAACTACTTGGGTTTTGTGAATGCACCTAATTTTTAGTTTCTCTTTTTATCCTACCTGATATCCCCTAGTTTTGGGACACATTTGCTTCCTGTATATCTGTTCACAGTTTTTAAAACACACATTTAATGTCTTTTTAATGATGGAAATCTTTTATTTTCTCTCACATCAGTTAGAATTCATAGAATATCCTGAGTTGAGAGGTACCCACAAGGATCATCATTTTGTGTCCCAGTCTGTCAGTACATCCAGGCTTGCCCTGACCCAGGTGCTAGGTGTGGCACTTGTCTTTATTATGAACTTCATGTCACTGGTGATTGCCCAGTCCTGTAATTTACCTAGGTCTCTCTGCTGGGCCTCTCTGCCTCCAACAGATCTTCCCAATTTAGCACTGTCAGCAAACGTGCTTAGTATCCCTTTGAGTTCTGTACCCCAGTCATTTATGAAGATGTTGAAGAGCACTGCCGTAAGGAGGGGCCCTGTGGAACCCTACTAGTCACAGGTCACCAGCCTGATGCCACCCCATTCACTGTAACCCTTTGTGGTTGGCCCCTAAGCCAGCTATTCACCCATCACATGACAGATCCAGAAGGATCCTATAAGAGACAGTATCAAAAACTTTATTGAATTCCAAATATCACTCATCTTCCCTTGATCAGCTATGTTGATTACCATGTCATAAAATAAAATTAAGATTGACAAGAAGGATTTTTCCCTTATGAGCATGTTTTAGCTGTGACCAATGACTGCATTGTCCTTCAGGTGTTTTTCAATACCTCACAGAGTAATCTCCAAAATTTTCTCAGTCACTGAAGTAAGACTGTGACAGGCCTGTAGTTTCCAGGCTCATCCTTCTTGCCCTTCTTTGAAACTGGGACAAACAAACAGCTTCCAATCAATTGGGACCTTTCCAGATTCCCAAAACCATTCAAAAATCACTGAGAGAGGCCTTGTAGTTGACATCAGCCAGCTCTTTAAATACTCTCAGGATCCCATTAAGCCCCATAGATTTACAGTGATCCAGCTGGAGCAGCAGATCCCGCAGGAGTTCATGTCTCTGTGATCATATTCATATTGTAACAGGCCAATGTTACTTCTGCACTACCTTTTGTTATTTATGTATTTTAAAAAAAAATTTATTATCCCCCACAGTACTGGCTAGCTTCAACTCCAGTTGAGCTTTGGCCACACAAATTTTACCCCTACAGTGGCAAGTAGCATCTTTGTATCTCAGATCATAATTTAAAAAAATTACTGAAATGCAAGTTAGAGAATACTTAAAATGTGGTGTAACACACATTATTACATACATACATACATTATTACTCCTTCCTGCCCAATCTTGTTTTGATGGCTCAATACTAGGAAAAATATATGGTTTTCCTTGCTGCTGTCAAAGGTTTCTTGCTAAACTGTAAAAATATGAT
Organism: Peucedramus taeniatus; assembly: GCA_013400575.1. Classification (NCBI taxonomy): domain Eukaryota; kingdom Metazoa; phylum Chordata; class Aves; order Passeriformes; family Fringillidae; genus Peucedramus; species Peucedramus taeniatus. The sequence goes on along the minus strand of WBNO01014330.1, from coordinate 33,795 downwards.
TGCATAACTTCCAGATAAATTTCTTTAGTCTTCTATTTTGAAGTGTTTTGAGTATTTCTAGTACTGAATAAGGAGGAGTGGGGCAGGAATCAAGGAGATCCTGTTCTGCTTGTGCATACAATAGCAGAGATTATGGATTTTACATATTTAACAAAGACTTTTTCATAGCATTTGGTAGTCATTGTTTTAGTGTAAGAGAGAAGGAAACTCTTGTGACAGTGAAAGTTCTCTCCTTCCTTGCAGCTCAGGTTTGATTTCTTAATTGCCATATCATCAGCAGCATTACCACTCATCAGCTCTGCCTGCAGATGGTGAGACCTGAGTTGCCAATCTGGTGAGCTGGCCAAGGAGTTGTCAAATCCTCCTCCCTCCCAAACCAAAAGACTGTTTCCCTTCCCACCAGCTTTATGACTGATCGGTTTTTCAGTAGGATCTGTTCACAGGATAAAATGTCACTGAGGAGTCTGCTTGGTGTTAGTTGACCTGAGTACTGTCCCTCCAGATTGTGACCTGGTGGCCACTGGTGGGCTGTGGCTAGGCTGGACCCAGGTACAGAGATGCAGGTAAAGTCTCCTAAATTCATTGCACCACTGTGACTTTGGGAGAGACTGTAACAGGTAACCACCATGGCCTCTGCAGCTGGCACAGCTAGTGGCAACTGCCTTCAGGACAGCTACTGCTGTCATCTTAGTTACCATGGTGTCATTAAGACACTTTTTGCTAAGTTCACAAAGGTGAGGGTTCGTTGTTTTGTTATTTTTGGATAAAGGCTCAACTGGAAGGTAATGGATCTATGCAGTTTTAGACAAAGCTTTTCTATTGCTGAAGGACAGCAGAAAGGTAGATAGAAGTGGCTGGTGCCACAGCAATAGTCTTTTGGTGACAAAGGTGACAGGATTTACCAGGCAGCTGTCTGTGCCATGGACTAGCTTACTTTTCTCTGAAGTGCAATCCATGTCCCTGGGAGCACACTGTCCTACTACCAAGAGAAAAAGCCTTGTAATTCCACTTGAAAGTAAAGTGCCAGACTGGGGCATGTCCACTGACTACTGATCTTACCTCTCTGAGCTGTTTAGCTGTGCAAGTGAGCTAAGTGGCACAGAAAGCAACTGCTTTCCATGGTATACAAATGCTTACGTGCTCCATGGGATCCTCTTCAGTGATTTTTAAGGGACAACAGAGAAACCCTATAATATCTGATAAAAGTACAGAGTCTCCTTCAGACTGTGACAGTAAGTCATCAAAGAATTTGTTATTTTAAGAAGCTTTAGACTCCACACCTGTGTGGTTTTTGTAAACTGGTGGAACTTATTTCTTTGTAACAAAATTGAAAGAACATTCTATTGTTTTCTGGGATGCTATTGAGAGAGTGAGCATCACTGGGTCACTGCTCTACATGTCTCCAGTCCCAAGGTGGGAAGTAATCTCATGCAGAAGGCTCTCTCTAAGGAGAGCCATTCTTTCACAGCAAGAAAAGCACTCTCATCTCGCAGGGTTACTGTGCAATGTAACTGTGTTATTGTCCTGCTTGAGAGCCATGCATAGGGAGGCTTATTTAGACACCAGATCTTCTGGTACTTTTTGTGACAAATTCCACACACAGTAAAAATCACAAGTGAGCAGGCTGCTGATCTAAGGACTTTTTTCACTATTACAGGTAGTTTTTTTCTGATGCCATACAGAAGAGGGCATTCTTTTGTGCACAAACATTCCTGATTTCCATGTAGAAAAACTCCTAATACTAAAAGCTAAGTGCGTTCAGGGTCCTGCAAAGGCATCCCTTTACCCCAAGTGAAATGCAAGCGTCATGGATTATAAATGTCACGTAATTTAGGCATATCATCCAAGAGGCAGGTTTCATCATTTCCCTCATCAACTTTGAGTTGGTGGAGGAAGCAGACAGGCTCCTGCAGTGGATAACTTGGAGCATTCACTGAGTTTTGACCCAGTTCTTGGGAAGAGCTCCATTTCTTCCCCTCCTGGACAGAAGAAGTCCCTCACACTTAAAGGGGAGCTAAATGTTAGAGACATGAAAACTCCTTGGTTATGAACCAATCCATAATTAACAGTATGCATCTTTTTTGGATGCTAGACAGTGATGCCTGAAACAGCCTGACTCTATGCCTGGTTGGCAATATGATTTCCTTACTCATCTTGCTGACCAGAAAGGCAGCTAAGTAGCCAGTGTGGACCCCTCAGCATCCCATGATAACCAGCTCTGGCAGGGTGTAAAGCACCAAGTGACCAGGGCCATGTCCCACGTCCCTGCCTTGTCCCCAGCAGTTAGATGGGCAGAAGCTGACCCAAGGTGCCACTCGCTGCCTTACCCTGCTCGTTCCTGTCCCTCTCTGCCCTGCCCAAGTTGCAGGAAGGAGAGAGCTGTGTAACCCTTGTCCTGTGCAGTTTGCTTTTGACAGCTGTGACAGCCAGCAGAGCTTTGGCTTCAGATGTAGTGTAATGATTAGTGTAACACGCAAATAATAATTTTGTTGTAACATCTGCCATCCTCTCAGGGTGAGGCTGTGTGTTTTACCCGTGGGCTGACAGTTGCTGGATGGATTTCGTTAGGTTCCCAGACACACCCTGGTGTGTCTGTATAATTGATGTACTTATTAAAAAGGGAACAGAAAAACCTCTTCCGTTCCCAATACCTGGTTTAATAATAAACTCCCATTTCGGTCTGTGAACAAGTCTTTTTTTGCAATTCTGATTTCACACCTTTGGCTATTATGGTCTGCAGTTATGAAAGTAGAAGATAATTTTTGTTGGCCATTGAAAATACAGGAGAAGTATTTTGCAATTTTTTTCTCTTTTTGCTGCTTTGTACGGCATAAACATACTGAAAATATGCTCCCTTAAAACTAGCAGTTTCACCTTTTTTGTTAAAAAAAACCTCCAACAACCCAGCTTCTTGCACTAGATGGCAGTGTGGATAGTTCAATGGGAAACTTGTTTTATTTAGAAAAATCATAAGATTGATGACAGAAAGCATTCATAAAAAAAAAAGTATCATAAGGAAAAAAAACACTTTCTGGTGAAGGCAAAATCACTTTTTGTTGCTTGTCCATCACACATTTGTGCTGGGGAAAAATTCTGGGTCTGAATTGCATTATTCTCCTTTTAATTTCTCCTCTTACATCTTAGAACAGCTGAGGTTTTACTGGGCTGAGTGTTCATCTACACACTTCTAAAGATGTGTTGCTGCTGTCCCTCACACACGAGCCTGGGGAGGGTTCTGCTGAATGAAGAGTGACAATTACTAAATATTGAGAAGTATGCTAAAATGATTTGGTGTAATTACACATTGTTGGTCAAGGGTTAGCAGTGGATGAACAGGTATATCTTGAAGAAACCTTATAAAATTATCAAAATCAATAATTAAGAAAAATACAGCATCCTTCCATACATATGAAATATTAAACACAGTAGATAAACTTAGTTAAATCATGATGCTTGTCCCATACCTGAGTGCCAGTGTGAGGGTAAAATCCTGGTGAATACAAGAAATCTTTTATTGAAATTCAATTTCAAGTGCAACTTTTCATTGAAAGACATTAAAGGGCAGACCTGAACTGAGACATGGTATCTGAAGTTCTTCTCTGACTAGATGGTCATGACCATCCAGTTGGATGCTGGAAAAATAATGGTCCCTATTCTGAGCCATTAATGCCAAGGCATGGGTCTTTGAGATGGTGGGGTTTGTGGTCCCACATTTTCCCTTTAGCAAGACCTGTTTACCAGAAAAGGGGTTTCACTTGGAAAGAAAATCTAGATAATCATTGGCAAATCCACTTACATTCATTTTGAGTTAGGTAAAAAAGTTGCTATCTGGTTCTACTCAACTGAGCCCTTAGGTATAATTATTAAAAGTAACGTGCAGGCACCTCTGCAAAAATTTATCTTAGATGTGTAAAAGTGTATTTTCACCAAGTGTTTTGTGGTATATCCTTTAGCTCTCATATTTCCTATTTACATAATGCAAATAAAAAATTAAGATTAGTGATTTGAGACCAACTACAGAAAATTTTTAAGGTAAAGCTAATTATGTTGTTAGGGGAGAGAACTATGAAACTTCTAATTGCAAATAGGTATCCAATACCCAGATGCTCTTACATTAAGTGACAGCATGTTTCCATGGCTTCTGCAATCTGTATGAGATAAAAGTATAAAGGATAAAATAATCATAAAACATCCCTAGACAATCAATAGTAGGAATAAATCTTTGCTTGCACACAGGTATTGTTATATGTGTCTATATAACAAAGCCTTTCAACTAAAAATGCACCTTGTTTTTGTAAAAATACTGAGAAGACAGCAAGCAGGTTTGGGAAGAATAAAATTATTTAATTGATGTTCTTGATGCATTAAATATAAAATGCATTTTATTAGTTTAACTATGTTAAATATGTTTAAATACTTAAAATTTATTTAATAAAAAAGTGTTTTAGTCCTTAATGTCAGTTAACTAGAAATAAAATGGTCAGAATGCTGAACTTAACAAGCTTAGTTTTTGTATTTGTAGGATCCATATTCTTTCCCTGTCTTGTTCAGATGTTTGCTAACACAGACACACTGTGTTAACACACGCATTATTCCTTAATATGAATACAACTCTGCATTTGTCCACACATGTATGCTATTGGAATGAGTAATTATTCTCGATTGTCCATTGCTCTTTGCCTATTGTCTGTTAAGCTTTGTAATATATTAAATTTTCTTAGGCAGAAGTTGCTCTGTGGTATAGGCAATTGGATACTCAGATGCAGATTACATTTCTTTCAAGCAGAGAAAACAAATTGAGTGACATTTACTTGCCCTCTCTAAATGATTGTAAGGGGCACTGCTGAGGATTGGTCTGCATTTCAGTGCCTTGAATGAAAATTTGCAGAATGCTGGTGCTCTGTCACAGCTGTGTCCTCCTAGACAATGATTTAAAATGTATCTGTGGGCAGACATGGAGGGCAAAGAAGGAGCCCAGATGTTACAAAGGAATTTCTTATGCAATTGTTCTGCTTTGCCTGAGTAGCAAAGGTAGAGGACTGTGTAAAACAATCACTGAACGTGAAACACTTACCTTTCTGCTGCTCCAGGGGTTCTTTTTGTTTGAAAAAGGGCCCTCTTCTAAGTACAAGATAACTGAAAACATAGGCAAGGATTAGGCTCTTGCTGAAGAAGCACATCTCATCTAAGCAGAGCTTGTGACTGCAGCCTCAGCTAACCTTTCTGATGGTTTTGCAGGCTGTTGGGCAGAGACTTGGTACTAGTCTGTGGTTCTGCTGGTACCTGCTTGACTTCTCACCCTGCCTTAGCTCCCTTCTTAAACATGTCTCTGCCACAATTCACAGCCATACTGTGAATCCTTCATTCTACTAATAAAATTGGACTTCCAGCCATTTAAATAATGTCACTTTTTGCTTAACTGTTAAACTAACTGATGTGGTTTAAACAAGGGCACAGTTCATTCAGCTGTCATCATGAGAAGATACTGTGTTATTTATTTTAAATGTCTAGGATTTTGCTTAAATACAGAATAAACCAATCTCTAGCCTTATCTTGTTTTGAGATAAAGAGATTAGTGCCACAACATATTATGTGGTCAGTTTAGTGTACATATATCTAAGTGTCCAGCTGTCCTGAAATGAACAAGCAGTGACAAGTTTCAGAGCAAAAGTTAGGAAAGATATTCTGGGTAAAGAGAATGCAGCTGGCTTGGTACATAAGCTGCTCAACATGTCCAAGTTTTAAAAAAAATAAACATGGAGAAAAGATGCTTCAATTTTCACCTCATAGAAACCATCTGTTTTCTCTGCCTGTCTTGTATTTGAAAAGGATAACAAAACTAGTGTGTATTACTTTTTCTCCTCTCCTTTTTTAGCAAAAATAAAGAAGTAAAAATATACATCCTTTTTGTTTTGTTTCTCTTTCATGATCTCCTCTCCCAGGACATTATTGGCACTGTATGCAGTATAGAGGAATGTTTCTGGATGACCATTTCCCCAAGGGTGCTTATAAAGAATTATTGCTTTTTATTTCACACTCTGGTACTAAACAAAGAAACAAATAGAAAACTCAACCCCTCCTTACAGCTGGAAGTTACAAATTACCTGAAAAGTGAGCTAGCAGTGCCAATGAAAAGACTGTGGTCTACCAAAGATAAATGGAAATGCAGACAAGCCATAATATAGAAGTTACAGAAAATTGAGTAATAACTGGTTTATAATATACTGTAATAACCACTGGGCTGAATGTGCTTGAAGTCAAGTATATTTCTGTGAGTAAGAGAAGAGGAATTTGTTGACAGCAACAATTGTTAAATGTCTGTGCCTTCACTAGGGGCAAAAGGAAGCTTGGTTTGTGGAGCTGCATCTTGCTGATAGGATGTCTCCTACAGAAATGAAGCCTCTGTAGGAAAAGTTTGGATTATTGCAGAGAGAACTCTGCGCAGTACTCTCAGCGCAGTTTTTTAGAAATTTGTCTTGGTTACATACTGGTTGAATTAGTTTGAACTGAGAGGAACATATAGTTTCTTGAAGAAGTGGACATAATGCTGGGAAATGAGATTTGTAGTCCCTTTATCTATTGATTATTCACCATTTGTCAGTAAGATTGATATTACTGCCAGCTTTTACACTGGCCTTAGCCAGTTCTGCCCTCAATAGTTTAAGTTGTGCTGAAAAACTTGTATTTTCCAGGTAGAGCAAAAAAGAGATATACCTCCTTATTTTATGTACTGAGTCTTGGACTACTTTATGGAAAATGATCACACCTTGCAAAATGCTAGAGGTATCTGCTGCTGAAAGGGTGGGTTCTTTATTTGGGTGCTTTGGCCGGAGAGGTTGACCAAGTTTAGGAAGCGAGTAGCAAAGTTAGAGTTTACAACTTTGACTTCTCTGTCGGGGAGAAATTTTGTCTGAAAATTCTGGTTTCACTTAATGAAGTTCAATCATTCAGTCAATTTTTTGGAAATTAAACCATTTTCAGGGTGAGTTACACTCCAAGAAGCAGACCCATATGTAAGAGGTCAGCCACAGGGCTCTCGTGGGAGCTCACAGCAACTGCTCTAACCTGGGGTCAACTCTGCTGTGAATTTACTGAAGCAGCTGCTTATCAGTTGGCATGGGTCACTGCTTTCACATTTTTACCGCTGATGCCTGGGAAAGTTGGGTGTTTGTGCATCCTGTGCTAGCCCATTGTTAATATTCCCTCTGACGTTCTGCAAAATAGGGGGGAATAATAATACCTATTAGCTTTCAGTTTATCAGCTCCCCGTATCCCCTGGAATAAAGCTAAAGGAAATGGCTGGGCTGGAGGACAGGATGGGGCAGCCTAGGCTTTCGTTTGGGCTGCCTTCACGCTGCTTTCAGCAGGTCCCAGCGCTGCAGGCTGGTCTGGGAAATAAATTGCTCAATTACTAAATTGGCAGTGTCTCCTTGTGGGTGTTTTTGCTGCTGTTTTCACTCTCTGAGCGGCTCTGTGGTGAGATCTTAACCATCTTGCAGGAGCAAAGGCAGGCACTGCAAACCAGTAGCGGTGCAGACCACAAGCTGTGGGGGAGCAGCCACCACCACCTGTGAAACTTGCTCCCTACATCTTGGGAGGCTTACAGATCTTGGTATTTGGGTCAAAATTCAGTCTTTTAGGGGTGTTAAAGTGAAGATGCTCACCTAGTGCATTACTAGCCTAACTGCTTTAGTGGATTCCTGCCTTTTGAAAATCAAGTGGGGTCCTCACTATTCCATTAAATCTTGCTGTTAGCTGACTTGTCTCCATATTGACATAGATGATGTTCCTGGTAAAAACAGCGTACCTCTTGTCTTGCAGCACATCTCCCTATCCTGTTTTCCTTTGAATTGCATTGGTTGGGAATATTAGGCAGTCTGCTGCAGCACCTGCAGTATGGGGGCAGGAGCTACAGTTCTGCCAAGAGCAGAGGTTTTTCCCTGTTTACACCTGTATAGAGACTCAGAAATCGTCTGACAAAAGTTTGCTAAAACTAGCACTAGGATGCCACAGGTCATTGTGATGCATTTTGATTTTGTAATATACATAAGTAAGAGTCATTTAATCAACAGATCTGGCAAGATCAAGGACAGGACTGATTAGGACATAAAGAATAAACAATAAATAAATAAAATTAATAAATAATCTCATCTAGGATTAGAGGTTGGTGTGAGAGAGTTGGCAGGAAATAATTAAAGCATATTTACTAGGAGATTTGTTTCTCTTTTATTCCTGTTATTTATTCCTCCTACTTTTCACTAATGCAAATTTCCGCCCATGCTGTAACTATGAGCTAGTGCAAAACACAGCTGGCCCTGAGGGGTAGTAAGAAGCATGATGTTTATTCCCCCCACTACTCCCTTTAGTGGTTGCTCTGTAGAGGTATGCACTGCTATGCCCACTGATGATTTTGGCAAATTCGGGAATGAACTGTGTAGGTTCCATCTGATTGGGGGCAGAAACCACATGCCTTGATACCAAAGTTGAAAATAAAAAAAAAGTAATTGCTTTATAGTGTCCCACAAATAGGTTTTAAGTGTTGTGGTTTGAATGTTAGAAGTGAATTTTTACTGTCCGTAGTCACTGTTTGGATGCTGAAGAGGGAGACATGGTTAGCTTTGTAATGAAGTAATTTTCTGGAACTGTGAAGCTTTGCTTAAAAAGAAAAAAGCTAATTTTTGTTGAAAATATGATCACCATTGGAGTACTTTGGAATAACTTCTGTTCTTGTGGAAACCATCTTTTATTCTGAAATAATCTGTTTTGCTATTCTGAAATCTGACTCTGAGGTGCTATTTTTCTTTGGGGTCAGGTTTTTCCAAGTTCTTTTATACACAGAATAAAGCTGTGCAGCTGCCACTCGGTGATACAGCACAGGATTGCAGTTGCTTTGCGGAGAGTGTGTCCCATTTTTGGAGGGAGGATGGTGTTCAGTAGCCCAACTGGATTGGGCTCATCATTCAGATGAGCTCTATTCGGTATCAGCAGTTGGAATTGGCAAGACCAGTGCTTCTCAGTGCTGCAGAGAAAAGAGCTCAAGAATCTGTCATGCTCATCATGAGTGATAATGCATGAGCACAGTGACTCGTTGGACATGCTCTCCTACAGGACTTTACTCTGTGTGATGAATGGAGGAAACTAATAATGTTTCTGAAGGACTGTCCCAAGTATCTTCGAGCTGCTTGTTGTCTCTGATTTTACTCTGTCCTCCCTTCAGGAACAGGCACATGGAGTAACGTTGAATGTCTAAGTAACTACAAAGCTCAGTCTGCAGTAGTTATTTTTCTAGAACTAATGCCTTTAAAGTTGTTCACAGGTAGAAATTAATTTACTTCTTTAGACAGCAGTTGTCTCCCTCATACGTCAACTCTATCTTGCAGTATTTATCAACACTTTTTAATAAGATGAAATTTATGTTTACAGATAATATTCATATGCATAGAGCAGTAGTGATTCCTAAAGGGATTTTTAAAGTGTGTTATCATCATTGTTGCTTTTAATGCTATTTTGTTATTGCAGCAACATAAATACACACTAATCTCATGGGAGGGGCTGGCTGGTGTCTCCACAGGTCTAGAGAGTATAAGGAGTCATTTCTGTTTTTCTGTCCCACCTTGCCTCAAAAACGTGTGTGCAGCTGAGAATGAACAAAATGTTCTCTCTACAGTTGCATTCCTTCTGCCACTGTTCACTGCTGCCAAGTCAGTAAAACAAAAGTGGATTTTTTTAAAGCTGTCCTTTTTTTTTTTTCTTCTTTTTTTTTTTTTTTCAACCTTTTAATACTTTTTGGTTTCTGAGCAAAGAGCTGCTGATGCCAAACATTATACCTGTTCATGTTTTGTCTCCCCACATTGCCTTGCTAATTGTCACTTTTGGCAATGTTTGTTTCTGCAGCTTTTTTTGAGCACAGCAGCCGCCTGTAAAATCTTTCAGGAGTAGAGGAGATGGAGTGATGTTCACACTCACAGCTGTGTTTATTTCCGTGTGAGCTAAAAACTGTCCAGCTCCAAAATGCACAGCCACCAAGGGGCACCACCAGAGCAGCTGAAGGTCACCTTATGGATGGAGTCAGGGTTTATGTGCCTGTCCTGCAACGAGGCCAGCTGCCTCAAGCTCTCAGCAGAGAGGTAAACACCATGAAGAGCAGTGCATTTGTGGGTGTTGCTGAGCTGATGATGGTGGGAGGCACCTTGAAAACCTTGATTCATTTCTATAGCTGTTGTGTGAGAGGCCAACTCCTACCTGAGACAAAAATCTCATTAGTTATGGACCAAGAAATCTTGCTGGTAAACAGTGATGCTAAGAAATTTGTTTCAACTGTTTTTTATGTTACTCCTTTCCCTGCAACTGGGAGCAGACTAGATCACAGAGAGAGGAATGTTCACATATCTCGCAGCTCTGATAGTCTGTGCTGTAATCTGATTATCAGCCATTCTCCAAGTAAGCTTTGAAAGTCCTTTTCTGCTTCTGCAAGTCCTGCAATGAGCTCCCTAAGAAAAATGAAGGACGAATACCGCTGAAAATCTGCAGTCTACTTTTTGTGCTGCAGTGTCCACCACTACGCTAACCCTTCCTATTTCTATCACACTTTTTCAAGAATGTATTCTGGTATCTGAGTTATAATACAATAAAATAATCTTGATTTTGTTATGTTACTTCACAGTATGTTAAGCTGCCATGTATTTATTTACAACAACAATAACAAAAGCCACCCACTACTAATTTTGGCAGCAATCATAGCTACCTAGTTATTATTCTAGAGCAACTGTTGATGTGTGATTTATGCACCAAAAACAAGCTCTAAAATTCTCTTAAAATTAGCTGAGAGTTGGTTCTAGTTAAGCAAACAGAGAGATACATGCAAGTTTTGAAGTCTTACGCTGCAGCTACAAGACTTCAGTTAAGGATAAAATTTGCAATCATCCATTTCTTTATTCACTCTGAGCTGCAAGCATGATTCACAGTGTAGAAGTTGGTGTGACTTGGCACATCAATTTGTGAGGTTCATGTTGCCCAGTAAGGCTTGACCAAATTTTAGACATATCCATGTTTAACGTTTGCTTTCCTAATTTTGGTGGGATTGGAGACAATGTAACTTGAATAAGTTTCCATAGAAATTCTTTTGTTTACGTGCCATTTAGCTTTCTTAAAATGGCTCTTAAAAGAACATGCCTCACTTGACAGTTGCTGATGAAAATAGTGCTTGTCTATGTGCCCTCAAAGGCTCATGTGCTGGAGCTATCGTATGATGAATTTAGCTACATTTATAAGGAAACTAATGCTGGTCTTTTACCCTTTAAGAACTTCATTTTGATGTGTGACCTAGCTAGTATTTTCTTTGAAAGGTCCTATTTTCATAGCAATTATGATGGCAGCAGGTAAGAAGCATGCCAATGTCCTCAGATAACTCAAAATTATTTTCATTTGGATTTGTATTTCTTCTCCCAGTTATGAATGTGCTATAAAATAATCAATATATAGCAAAAATAAAGCATTTTAATTGTAATACTCCGTTGAATACATAAATATAGTCTGCTTCTTAAATCATATTTTTGAAATAATAATTCACACAGTGTTCATTTCACTTCGTACTGTTTGTCTTCTGCAAGCTTAGCATCATTTGCCTTTTTCTTTTCTTTTATTTTCATTTTACATTTTACTGTGTTGAAATATTGTTGTCCGGTTTACAAGCAACAATTTTGTACTGCCAATTCTGTTCCTGTAGAGGTAAACTGAAGCAGTTTTGATGCCTTGTGTGTGTTTTGGTGCCTTGTGCCTTTGTACTTGTGTAAAATCAGATCACATTCTTCTCAACAAGGTGTTTCCCCAGCTTAAATGATTGCAGGGAGCTTCCCACCTTGATGGCAGCTTTCCTTCCTGAAAGAGGAAATGCTTTTATGAATAGAGAAATACAGAATATCTCTAAATACTGTGCAATCTAATATCTTAAATCTATTATTTACCCTATTGCTTAATAGCAAAGGAAAATGCCCTTTGTGTAAGCATGCATATACAAGATACGTGATGGCATTTAGATGTAGGAAATGGAAAATTAACTGTTTACTTAAGCAGGAAAATTTTGCCTGTTTACATGTTTTCAGCTTTTGAAACTTCACTGCAGGCTAACATCAGCACACAGCCTTCATTCTGTTCATTTTCTTGGCAACATTTTGATACTGGATGTACATTATTAGAAACAAAGGGCAAAACATGGATTAATAATTAGCAATACATATGTCCACAGTTGTTCAGTTGTAACCTCTCTGCTTGCTTTTGCTATTGTTTGGAGGAGAGGGGGAAAGAAGAGGTCATTACAGCAGAGAAGAGTAAAAAGTAAATGCTAGTATTTCCTCATATGGTGATTAAATAGCTTAAGAAACGTAAGAAATTAAAAGGAAGAGGAAGACCTGCAAAGGTCTTTAATCCTGTCGTGCAGTGCTGCTTTGTAATAGTTTTGTTTATCTGTTGTCTACCCTTGCAGTAAAAATATACAGAAGTGTAACAATTCCAATTGCTTAGTTAGTGGACCTGTCGCTCCAAGGAATGGGAGGAGATAAAATTAGGGCTGATTAGCCCCAAATGAGGTACACAGATCCTTGGTGACAGAACAGTAAAAATAAGCAGCTCCTCCAAATAAGTAAGGTGGGAAAAAGGAAATTCAGTATATCTTAATAAAAAAGCTAGGGAGAGAACATCTGTTTTAAGAATTATCTCCTATAAGAACTTTTCTCAAGATTTTAAATCAGTAAAAGATTAGCTGTATTGCTAAAAAGGGTTATTTTTAGACTTTGTAAGGAAATTAGAATGGCTGCAAAAGGGACCCTTAAGTTCTGCTCAGACTGAAAAAAAGGGAACCTAAATCTTAAAAATTTTTCCTTTTTATCTGACTGGGACTGCCCTTGTTCAAATTCAGCTGCTGTCTTCTGGATTATGCATGGAATGAGGGAAAAGGGGGACAGGTATAAATAAATTGTGTATTTTCTGTTCTGTAGTTCTTGCAAGAAGATAGATGGATGTGCTTTTAAGCTCTGTATTGATTTTTTCACTGTGGCTGTGTGTTTATCAGAAATTTGTGGGTACTGGAGCTGAGGAGCGCTTAAAGTATGGCTTAGCTTTCTGGGGAAGCACCATGTGGATGGGAATAACCTGAAAAAATAAAGTGCTCCTCTGCTAGGACCTCTGTGGTATGGTTTCAGGAGGGCATTCATAATTGTGCAGCAGCTTATTCTTCTCTCAAGATAATAATACAAGTGAATATGAAAGCCATTCTTTTGTTACTAAGAACATCTGAATTAGTTTTAGTTTTATTTACACCACATAGTTTCCTGCTTAAGACTTGCTTTCTGTGGAGAAACACATGAATCACATTGAAGATGCATTGTTTCAATGACAGACCTTCTGTGTTGCTCTTAAGAAGCTTGAGTTCTTGTGTTGCTTTTTCTACCAGACTTTGGTTTGTTGTGCAAGATGCACTGCCATCTATTCATCTGTTTGCTCATACAGTGAGTGATAAAAACATACCTTATTTTGCTATTTCTCTATTAATGTTCTGCTATCTAATAAGAGATCTACTAAAAAGACTAAAGGTAACATATTTATGGATCTCCATAGAAGGGTATAGTTATGCAGATTATGGTGGAGTCCACTGTCCACTGTCTCGGAGTTATAACAGGGTGAGTGTTTCAGATCCATACACCATTTGGGGAATTACAGATTTCATTCTAAGTTGACACTTGTAAAATATAGATGGCCCCTTGTTTGTTATTGTTTCAGCTCATGTCAGCGCTGAGATACAGTTTTGGCTGACAGACAGTGTGAATGAAAGCTGAGTTTATTTGGATGTGACTGGCAGAAATGAGAGTCAGCACTGCCAGTCTCGAGGCTGCACATGGCAGTCGTACCACACACGTCCCAGCAGCTTGTCAGCACCTCTGCTCCTTGGCACCCTGTGGCACAGCAGTGATGTGCCTCATACCAGTTGCCAGATGCAGAGCTGTAGACTAGAATTTTCAGGGGAGAGACATAATTCACTGAGTCCTGGCTTCCTGAGGTGAAAAGTTTTTGTGCAGTAAGTTGATCACCACACTTTCATCTGCAGGATGAAAGTTGCCACTGTATGTCTGTTTGAAAAGGATGGGGAGCACGAGCATGAGAAGATGCTGTGAATAATTAATGCAAGTGTTAGTGCAGTCTCTCAGAAGGAGGAAGACAGGTTATGTTGATTTAAATTACTCGGATTAAATTACAAAGTCCCAGAGCATTAGGAACAGGTTGTTTTAATGTTGATTTGACTAGGCTGCAGAGAGGAACATCCCCTGTGAGGGACAAGTGCATTGCCCCAACTTGTGGTCCCCTCCTTTGAGTGGGTGAGTTCCCTGCAGGTGTCCACATGTAGCAAAATGTTTTTGGCTGCATGCAATGCAGAGGCTGAGTGACACTTGCCTGACAAGCTGACAGGTCTTTCTCTATGAGCTGTTGAGCAGGAAGAGTATGGAGATACCCAGCTAGACTGGCTCCATCATGCTCTGCTGCAGCTGCTGCCAGATGGTCTCCAGCTGGTTCATGCCAGCTCCAAATCACAGTGTTAGCATGGTTTGGTGATGCTGCATGCTCAGCAAAGAGAGGCCATATGGCACATGGTGGGGCGACCGGCAGGTTTTTGCTGCTGTGATATCCTGCCTCCCTCCTGCCAGAGTGTGCAGGCTTGCAGTCCACAGGCTGTGGTGTGGACATATGGTGGCTTTGGAGGCAGTACCAGAGAAACCTCCTCAGCCCTGGAATGAATGTTGAAGGCAAAAATAATTGTGCACACATGCTGGCTGTTTCTGAGGGATGCTGTGTAATGGGGTGGGAAGGGACAGCAGCCTGGAGCATGCCTGGAGTGTGTTCCCTGGCCATGCTGAAGCTGTGGGGTTGTGGTTTCAGTAGAAAAGTTCTGGTAAGTAGGGTCCTCTACTGTATTGCTGAAGGGCCACTTCAAGCAGCTTGAAGAGAAATGGGCCCATGTTAGTACTGAGGTTGTAGATACAGTCCAACACTTGGGGGACAGGTGCTGGCAGTGTGGGCTATAGACAGAGTCTAATGGAGACTGACACTTAAAGTCCTCTCTTGTAAACTGTGCTAGATGAAAAGCAAGAACCAGGTCCTTGCAATATTGTCTCCTTGCCTCCACAATTTTTTACTTTCATTGTGGAAAAAGCCTATAATTTCTCTGTTCATGTAAGGTTTATAGCAGGATTTGGGCATTATTGTGGGGGGGAAGCAGCATTTAGGGCTATAGGGGGACAAAGCTGATCTGCTGGAACTTTCTCAGGTAAAGATACACCTTCAGCTGAGGTCACAGGTGAGCAAATGCTGCTAGACAAAAGTATTTGTCTTTGAAGTTGCCAGCTGTCCCATATCGTTGCCCTTTGTCATATCAGATTTATGGTTGGTCTGGTTATGTATAGCATCTCAGACCTAAAATCAGAGGAAGAGACAGACTGATATTTGACTGTCTGCCTGTAAATATGTTGCACGCTTGTGCCACTATATATGCGATGTCACTGAAGACTAAATACTTGGGTACTTAAGAGAATAGTTAGATTTGTCTATTAATCAGAGTTTATGCCTTAAAATCCTTGCACTTTGTCTTAGATGCAAAGTCTAAACAAGATCACAGTCCATTTCATAAACTGTTTGTAAACATCCTTGATTGGTTTCTTCATTTCAGCCTTCATCTGTAAATTCTCTTTGAATAAGTGAAGGAATTTTAAATTATTGGGATCTGCATATATGTTTTTCCAACTGTTGTTCAAATTTTAATCTTCAGATATGGAGTGGAAAGGATGCTGTGTTTTGTCCTGCCCCATTGAGTGAAGAGATGTGATGGGCAGTTAATACACATGCTGTAGAGAGGAGGGTAGAACTGCTTCTACCAGACAGAGCAGTTCCAGGGTTGTCAGCTCTGGAAGGCCACAGGTATACTGCAGCTGGGATGCATGCGTCATCCCCAGGATGCATTCTTTCCTCTCACAACTTTTTGGCAGCCTTTTCATTTGTTATTCATGCTGGATTTCAGTCTTTGCTGGATCATGTGGGCTCAGCACACGTTTCATTTCCCTCTTGGAGACTGAACTATTTCAAGCCATGGAAGTTTCACCCCCCCTGCTTTTCCATAAGAAAAATATGGATAGCCTAGTTGCATCCTTTGGGTTCCCTGTCACAGCAAGCATTACGATAGCAATACCATACTGGTTTGAATTCATGTACTTTTATGTGACTCATTATTCACTGGCATAAATAAAAGGGAGTGTCTTCTACATCACCCATTAGGAATTTCAGGTATAAAAAAAATTGGTTTTTTCTACTGTGGATTGCCTTTCTTTTTCTAGTTGATTTTTTTTTTCTCTAATATAAACAGAAATGGGTTTCTGAGTTGCAGCACCATGCAGTCTTCTGAAAGTTTTTCTTTCTGAAGGTGTTTTTTCTTCTGTAATGTAGCATGAGGACAATGATGTTGTCAGGAATGATTTCCAAAAGAGATGGGTGGTCTGAGAATGCTTGCAGGGTGTGGGGGCCTTGCAGCACTGTGTGATGGGTGTCATCCAGACATACCTGTCTGTGTTCAGGCTCACATCACGAGCGAAGATCATGCTCTTGCACATTAGACAAGGGCCAACAAGTCATCAGACTGCAGCCCAGTTCTGTATGGACAGGATGTCCTCCTTATTACAAGTGACAAAAGCATGCCAACTATGGTTCACAGAATCCATACAAAGACTCCCTTTTACTAATGACTGGTGATCCTGATAGTAAGAACATAGCAAGAGCTGCCACTTCTAGCTGGCAGTGAGTCTGCTGGACCTCTGAGAACAGGTATGGTTACCAAAAGTCCACTAGGCTGACCTGATGTCTTTTGGGATACTTTGGAGGGCTGTGTCCAACCTCTGGCCCATGCTAGAGAAAGCTGCTTGTGCTTGCAGTGTCTCAGCTGCTTGACAAGAATTGCTAGAACTGAGGTTTACCATCCCACACATTAGCTAGTTGTTAGAGCCAAGCTTGGTTACACTAAAAAAAAACCTGAATGTACCTTACCCCATTTGTAAGATTGTTGTTGCAACCAACTTTTTAGTAAAATGCTGTTCATGACCAGGATCTTCCACATGGTGACTATACATGAAAGGGTAAAAAAAGGGCAAAGTAAAATGAGCTGGGGACTGTATTGCCTGTGAGCTGGGAGAGAAGATTATAGTTCATAAAATCACAAAGGGTGTGGTTAGAATCTGAATCTGAAAAAGCTGAATCTGCACTGATTTTGACCAAGTCCTGCAATGCAAGAATTTGGTGGCAGTAATATTTGTGAAACATCAATTTAAAATAAGAAAAAAAGTTTGTGGTGGGTATTGACAGCCTCAGACTTCCTGCCCCACAAGGCAGCAGAAGCAGGTGGCATCAGCAGGGTAAGAAAGAGGCTAGTTAAATTCACAGGCAGTTTATGTGAATATTAAAATTACATAGTAAGGACATACCTTTAAATATTCCCAATCCAACAATTGTTGATGCTGGGAGAATACAGAAGCATGGACTCATCATAAGGCCCTTAACTCTCCTTAAATAATATCTGCTGTTGCTACTATTGAAAACAAGATAGTCTGGATGGATCATTTGTCTACAATTACCTACAGAATGCTGGTTGTGTTTGTTTCTGATGGGTACTATTTGGAAATCCTTTTGTGTTGTTTTTTTTTAGTTTTTATAGAGATGGGGTATCTCTATTCTATAACCTTCTGTAATTAACTCACCTTATCTCAGTGTTTACATACAGATGTACAAAACTATATAAACTTTCTATCAAGTTTTGAAAATTCTTTACACATCCATTTCCTACACTTTTGCTGTTTCTTTTTCATTTCCCAGCAAGTCACTGAGTGGCTTCTGTAGAACAGCTGATTTCTCTTGTGAATCCTCTAGACACAACTGGCATAACTCCATGTGGAAGGGAAACTAAAACCCAGCAGCTGATGGTAGACCATTTCTGCTATTGCTAGCAAATGTGACAAAGCAGTACTTGGAAAAATTCAAAAAATTTGTGGGATATTTCCACAGGACCCAGTACCTTTGAAATATTTTCAGATATAGCCATTTTCTGAGGCATTTTCTGTACTGAAAGCTGCCCAGTAAAGGCCTGTTCCTGTGCAGTAGGTAGGTAGATGAGAAGACCATTTTCAAGTATATAGAAGAAAACCCCTCAGACCCCCACATTACTGAAGGTTGTACATTTATTCTCTGCTTGCAGCAATAACAAGGTGGGCAGACAAGCTTAATGCAAGTCTGCCTAAGGCAGGGGCTGGGGGAGAAGACAATTGAGGGAATCCCCATGAAACTGACTTATGTTTATTTCCAACACAACTTGAGAATTGGAGCCTTGGCATGGTGTTAGCTCAGACTTAGGGGTTCAAAAGCAACAAAGCTTAGAGTTGGGTCTGATATTTTGTTGTTGTTCTTGTCAGAAGGGAAGCATTTGCCCTGGGTAGGAGCACTCTGTTCTTTTCTTCAGCTTGCTGACTCAGGTCCCAGAGTTTCTGAGCCATCACTCTGTTCTTAACAGAGCTTAACTCAGCTTTTGCCTGGAGCTCTGCTGTAAAGAAAGACCTTTTTACAGACCATTGCCATAAGTGGAGGGAGTGAGAAAGGCAGGCAGGTAAATTCATGCTGACCGTAGCCATATCTTTTTAATTAACTTGCTTGTTGAAAGGATTTACAAGGCTTCTTTTGCTCTCATTATACTGCAGATTCTGCAGAAAGAAAACCAAACCCCACATAGTGAGAGGTGACTTCTTTGGATTGACTGCTTAAATACTGTCCAAAATAAATTACCTGTCATACTGCATATAGTAAGAATAGTCTCTATCTTGTGATGGAGAGACTGAACCACAACTGACTGCTGCCTGAGAGATGCTGCAGGAAACACTGGTCCCAGGGATTTTTAGTTGTGTATTTTAGGGTGGCCTAGCTACTGATTTATTTTGTTCAGTTAGTAAGACTTGAACAGCAACTTGCATAATTTTGCTTGTGATTTGGATGCAACATTAGAAAGATATTTGTTCTGGAAAGTATATGAATGGGTGAATTGTTACATGATTAAATAATTAAGTGAAATTTAAAATCATTCACAGTTTACCCTTATGTCAACATTGATCACTCTGTGTCTGACCTGAAAAAAAATCCTTATATGCCTGCATTCTTACTTGATTTTTGCTTTTAATTCTAAAATAGCACATATATATATTTCTCCCTTACAAGTGTTGCCTTTCAGTTTATTGGCCACTCATTTTGATAAACATGAAGATAAGAAGAACACAACCAAGGTAGGGGTAAGACTGAAAAGAAAGTATCAGTGAGATACAGTCATTATCCCAGGATAGATACCAACCACAGAGCAACTCCCCACATACTTTCTCTTTTGCTGTTGTTGGCTTCAGACCTTGCTTCATTTAAATTGCACCTGGCATGCTTAGTTCATGTAGGTTGCAGACATTCCTGTTTCCTGTAGAGAAGCACAAGTCTGAAAAGTGCTTGCCACTCTAGCTGAGCAGGAGGGATTCCCAGTGCCAATTTCTTCTTGCAGCTAGAGAAATTACCATCTATATTTTCAGATGTGTTTTGCATGTATCTTGTCTCTTGTTTGCAAATGATATCAGTGTCTTGCAGAATGAAACTGGGCAAGTTCTACTGCCAGGACGACCCACATTTGAGAGGGAAGTCTCAGGTAGAAGTCTTGTTGCACTGATGTATAGCAGGAATGGAGCAGTACCAGTTCTTCTTGAGTATTGCATCTCATGGGTCGACTTGCTCTGTCAAACCCTTCTACCCTAGACCTATTTAATCACCACCTTGCACTTGCTGGATAGGATTGCAGAGCTGGTTTTTCTCCTGGAACCATTCCCTGACTACATCCATCTAAACAATTGGGAGCCAGTACCTTTGAATCCTTCACAGTTCTGACCTACAGTGCTCCCACTTTTCGTCCAGATCTTAAACAACAGAATTGTGTTGTCTGAACCACATTCAACCTGTGAGTGGTTCAAAATATGGTGCTGATCTGGAACTTTTTTAGAGTGCTTGATGTGACTGTTTGCTCTGAGGAGTCTCTGTGTGCCATGAGAAAAAATAAGTTACATATGCATCTATTTAGCCTAAAGCCTCCTTGCCTGGGAAGCCAGAATCTGTTCCCTTGAATCCCACAAACCAGTGTGTGCCCATCACCATTTCCACATGTGACCTCAGCCCTGGACAGGAGGACTTTCAGGATTGGTTTTCTGGGTTAAGAGCTAAGTTATATTTCTCTTCTAATTACTGTGTTGCCAACATGCTATTCTACAGCTGCTCTTAGATCAAACCTCAACCGTTTTCTATCTTAAGTGTCTCCTGCCAGCATCAGACTGAAGTGCAAGTCTGGATTTTCTGCAAGGTCTGTGCCTGTAGAGGCTTCTGCATTTCTCTAGTTCTGCTGTGTGGATGCCAGAGCTCATCTATACATACTCAGATACTTCTGCTGCTGAAACACCAGAATAGGTGTCAGTGACCTAGCAAGACGCAGCACAAAAGAGGAGCAAGGTTCTTTTCCCTTGTGACTAGGACAGGATTAGGACATAGGCTTTATGTTCTGCCTATAAAAATCACCGTTCTGGAAAAACCTGTAAAAGCTGGGGTGTCATGAATGTTTGTAGAAACTGAGGATCATGTGTGTTTAAGGTTTCTGCTGTTGAACCTCAGGGCAGAAAACAGTTTGAATATCTAATGCAAAACACTTTTAACAACTGCTTCATTGAGCAATAACTCTTCATACAGCTAGTCTCTGCTTGTTTTGCATTTGCCCTAGGATCTGTAAATCACAGTATTCACAAGCAAGCATGGGTTGAGCATGTAAAAACACATAGGCAAAGAGTTGAATACTTGGGAACAGAATATACAAGCTCCTCTACTAATTTTCTTGTGTAAGATGTCTCTACAGGAGAATATGCTTTGCTGTAGAGGAGACTGAGTTTTCCCCCTCTCTGTGTTCTAGCTGGTGTCTGGTATTTTGCAGCGCCTCACCCACATGAGAGACTTGTGTCCAAATGGAGCTTCTGGGGTGTGTGCAGCTGGGGAATCACATGTGGCACCATTCTAAAAATGATCCATGTATGTGTTGGTGAAATTTCAGGAATTCAGTTCCCGATGTATAACTTAAAGCACATTTTAAGAAAATTCCCTTCTTCAATGAGTCTGCTGAGGTAGATCAGATTTTTTTGTACTTGAAGAGCTGTTTGACAGGCAAATTTTCAATTCCTGCTATATTTAATATAAAACAAACAAACAAAAAACCAAAAAAAGCAAACCAAAATAAAACAAAGAACAAACCACCCCACCATACCAAAAAATACAGGAATCAATTCTTTCACTTAGCTAACAAATTATTCGATCCTATGTTTTTCTTTTTTTTCCTTTTCTTCTATCTGTTGGACTAAATTTGCTCCCTGAATTATTTTATTAATCCTCACTTAAGCTCAGAAGCAGCAAATGAGTTTGAGGTACCTGAGCCTGCATAACTTTGAAATTAATAGAAGCATACTCAGAAGGCAGTTTGTACCACGTCAATTACATCTCTTCAAGCCACAATAAAATGTAGATTTCAGGCCTTGTTTAGATTTTCAGCACTATTTTTATTAACTTGTGTAAATTCTCACCTCAATTACATTTGTTTCTTGCTATGGAAGTTCTCCTCATCTGTGCCTGTGAATGGTGACTAGAACAGATTTTACTTTGAAATCCAGGATGAGGCACACCACAGTTGGGCCTCATTTTTGTGGTTGATCCACTCATATTTGGGACTGCAGTGCACCTAAAAGAGATGTGACCTCCCCCCAGCATCCCCTCCCGGTCCATACCCATCCCTGGTGCATGCTCTGCTCTCAGGTCTCCCCTTGTGCAGTGTATATAATGAAAGCAGGGAAGCATACCTGTTGTTACAGTGCTACTGAGACAGCACGGAGCTATGCTGAACACATTACCAGTGGGTAAATAAATTCCATTTTCTTTACCCTTGGTTACGATGGTAGAGATTGACACCCTGCTAAGTGCAGCCTGCCCTGCAGGACAGTGGCTGTCCTGAGCTTCAGGACACATCCTGAACTTCACATGGAGGCTGACGATAATTTTTCAGGAAGCATTCACTGTGACTCAGTATTGCCCGTCTTCAGCTTAAAGTATAACTTTAAGTGAACCTAAAGTACAACTTTAAGTATAGCAAGCAGAAATGGAAGTGATGCTTTAAAATCTCTGTTTGAAAGGAAGTAGTTAATATTTTCCTAAAAACTCACAGATTTGTAACTTCTGTCCCAGCTGCAAACTCTGCCAGCAATGTTTTTGTTGCTGTTGTTGTTGTTTTGTTTTGTTGGGTTTTTTGTTTGTTTGTTTGTTTGTTTTGCCATGCTTCATTGATTCAGAAATTTTATAATTATCATTAGGCCTGGAATCTTGTGATGGGCCTCTATGCATCATGGCCTGCATTGGATTCCTGCCTTATATTGCTGTTCATAGCCTTTCACTTATACAATCCTTATAGCAGCTTCATGCTCTGCCCTCCACTGAAAAAGAGATGGTAAACATCACTGTATGTGGCAGAGCTAGGGGAGGAGGAATTGCAATGAAGGTCTTTCTGCATTCTTGGAAAATTGATATCAGGATTGTACTGAAAATAAAGGCATTTGTGTTCTTGAAGGAGAAAGCAAAGCTGTATTAGCTTGTGTGATGAAGCTCTGTCAGCTTTTAAAGACAGCTTCTCTATCAGTCAGTGTATCTGACTCAAATTCACATGGTGCCTGCACTCATTAATTTCTTGATTTTCTTTTACTTTGTTAATCTGCTTAGCTTTTAAATACTTTCCTGCACATACTGTCAGAGCTAAAGCAAATATAATTGGAAAAATGTGACTAGTTTCTTGAGGAGTTTTCAACCCAAGTCAGATGGGGTTCAGCAAAGCAGTGTGTTCTTCATATGCCTAAGCTCCACCTACCTGAGTCAACAAAATGAAATGCTGTTTGGACTGTAGAAAACTCAAAGCAGACTCAAGAAAAGGCATCTCTGCAGCCCCAGATGAATCAGTTCTGCTCTGAAGATGAGAGCTGTGATCAGGCTGCCCCCTGCACTGAAGGTGGGCAGGGAAGAAGGAACAGGAGCCCTACTGCAGAGCCAACAATTCTGGCTTTGCAGAGCCAGCCAGCTAACCACAGAACTGCTGCTGGTTTGGCCTCTGCCTCTCATTTGGCTTCATCTCAGCAGCCACCCACCCAAGAGGACAGTGCCCTTTTTCTGTACCTGCAGCCTGAGCTTCAGGCAAGTGCTGCTTATTGTTTCAATCTGCCATGTGTGGGTTGGAAGAAAACATAACACCCAGAGAACCCGTTGCTGCTGGAGCTTGCAGTGGAGAGGCCTTGTAGTCAGATGACAGCGTCCGTGCCACCTCTGGTCCCCCCACCCTGCTGGCTTCCATACAGTAGCTGGTGGTGTCTAGGTTTGTCAGGCAGAGATGCCTGCTCTGGCTACATCTGAGGGTTCTACCCTCACCTCCCCAGGGGGACATCTGAGCTCAGAAATTGCTTGCTGGTACAGTGCTTCTGTAGGTGCTCTTCACCTAAAAAATCCTCTAACCCTGCTTTCGTAAGATGTTGGGTAATCTAAAACTTTATACACATGCCAGCAAATAAGGAATCTGCAGTGATACAGGGGTGTTTAGAGACCAGCTGCAAAAAAAGTTGAGGGCAGGCCAGAAAAACCAAGGTCAATTGCAGATTCAGCTAGTTACATCCTCACTGACAACAGATCCAGAGATTATCAGAGAACCACAGTTCAGTTTCAGTCACTTGGATACCCTTGGGGTTTCTGATAGCTAGGATGCTGATTTAAGATGAGCATGCTACTGCTGGGCTGAAGTTTGCATTGAAGATGAGACTTTAGACGGTCAGAAATGCTTACTGCTTAATGTGCCTAACTTCTTAAAACTACATGTTTTTAACTGCTTCTTACTTGTTTGTTCCAGGTTGCATGTCTGGTTGGACTTGATGCATGGCATTTGCATGACACCAAACAGCCTAGCTGTGGATGTGTCACTGAGCAAACATGGCCTACCCAGCAAATACTAACGGCAGTGCTACAGGTAACTGAACGGGAACGCTTCCCCCCTTCGGATTATTAATTAAAAGAATTCTTACATTGTGCGAGCAGGAAAAGGAAGTAATGGCAGTTTAAATGCTGAAAACCAGTTTCCTGGTAGATCAGAGGCTGTCTGTTCTGCCCCCTCATCCCCCACCCCAATAATCTTTTAAATATGTATAGTGTGCAAAGTAGTTTGGGAAGACTTAAGGGCTGGCACTCAGTCATTCAGCGTGCGGTGTTCTCTGCTCTCAAGGACCTACAGGGGCTTACTCTAGACTCTGGGAGGCCTAGGGCTTTGCTGCAGAATAATTTGGCTGTTACACTGAGTCTGTAATAATTTGTGAGATTAACCAGCTCTTAATGCATCAGATCCCCAAGCCCTTCCTGGTCACCCTTACTGGTTGGTGTAATTTTTGTTTCTTGCTTCTCCGCAAAGCATAAAAACATTTCTCAAGCAATATCCTGAAGATATGTTCACTTTTTAGTTATTTTTAAGAAGTTCCTGAACTGTTTTGGTTGTGATACTCTGTGATATAGATTACATGTTCAAAGGTTGCTGAGGAGGGCTGGCAGGTCAGGAGGGGGCAGAAATTGCAGAATAACTGATAACAGCACAGCAGCAATGTTCCTCCTGCGGTTATGTCAATATTTTCCTCTTCTGATCACTGCACAAACATAGTTTTAGCCGCTAAAGCTGAGGCTGCTACAGTAGGATTACATGGAAAATGTCAAGTGCATGGCAGGAGCTTGTGGGTTGCTCACTGTGCTCACTGTAGAATTATTCTAATTAGAGCATGGGATTAAAACATTTTGTGTGCAGGATATTAGAAATATGGAGGGCCACTATGTGCAGTTTATGCAAAACAAGAAGCCTTTTTTAAAGGCTAGTGAAAGTTAAATTAAGTCTTTGGAGTTACTATTATCTGTTCATGATTTAAGGTTAAATTTACTGATGTTGTTAAATCTTGAGACTGCTGAAATAAAATATTTCTGTTCCCTTCCCCCAACCCCTTTTTATATAACTAGAAGTATATTTTTTAAGACAGAAACTATATCCTTTTGTAACCTTCAGTAATCCTTTTGAGAAGGTGGACTGCAAAACCTCTGGTGTGTGACTTAATTGTAGCTGTTTGCAGCCTAAACCCCCAATGTAACTTGACTTTTGTTTGTAATATGCCTTTAACTTAAGTCACGCAGAAAAATTTCCTCTGCTTACAAGGAAAGAAAAATTGTGCATGGGGTGTTACTGATTGCTTTGCTAATTTTTTTTCCCTGCAGTAGAATTGTCTACTGAAAAAATTAGTGGGCTGATGTGTAAGTCTAAAAGAAGCTAAATGCTTGTACTGTTAATGCAAGATGAAGTTTTAGTTTCAGGATTGTTATGCAAACAAGGCTTCTTGCAGGATAAAGCTGTTCGTTCCCTTATTCGTAGAAAGACGCTGTAATAAATTACAAGTATTTAATTCAGAACTAAATTGGACAACATTTTGCAGATACTGTCAGGACTTGTTGGCTTTGCAAACCCTTGAGGCCGGTGTTCTAACATGCAGCTATGTACGCCCGTGTCTCCAAATCCTCAGCAGTTCATAATAGACAAAATATTGGGTGGCAAATACCTGTGATTTGTTGTGCTGCTGTGCTGCCTGGGAGAGACTGCCTTTGGATGAGCAGGAACTGATCTGGGCGTTGGAGGTACTGAAGCAAGTTTCTTAATTGCATGGAGCTCTACGAGTGGAAAGACAAACTTCAGGGGTGGTGTTTTCTGCACCCTCTGAATCAATCAGCAGCAGGAAAAAGAACGAGAAAGACTTGTTAGGGACTGCTAAGCCGCATTTATGTTACTTGAATATTTTGGCAAGTCTGACCACATGTTCAGCTTCATTCAAGTATGAAGTGACTAAGAAGCAGTGGTTTGCTTTGGTTAACTCGAGAATGTGAGTACTTGCACTATCAAATAATTATGCCTATGTGCCATTTTGGTAATTTTTTTTTCAATGTATAAGCCTATATGAACTACTGCTGCTGCAGATGAAATCTGTAGAGGAATGCTTGAATTTGGAACTTGTTTCCAGGAAAGAATCTAGCTATTTTGCATTTGTATAGAGATTTTTTTAAAGGGATATTTATGGGAAGTAGATTTGCTGTAAATATTTTAGTGAGTGTGTATAGGAGATAAACTACAAAGCAAGTGATGACTTTATCATGAAAGCACCTATCATAAGTTTCTCTCTCTTGCCTACCTCAGTAAAGACATGAACCTTAAATGTGGTGAATAAATGACAGAGACTGTGATTTATGCTTCAGTACTGTTTGTCAATAGTTTTGTTTGCTGCTGACTTAAAAATTTTATCACTCTGTTCACAGTTTCATTGCACAGAGGTCCTGTAGTGAGCCGTATTTCTTGGGCTGCAAGTTTATTTGTTCTTTTTTATCCAATTTGGAAGTTTTTGTGACTTACTGATTTTGGATTAGCCTGTCAAAGCTGTGCTGTCTGCTCAGAAAAGCTGAAAAAATTGGTGCTTGCAGAAAAATTTGCTATATTTTATCAGGTGCTGGATACTGTTTAGTTATAGGTTGTGGGTAACTGTTTAGAGTCTTCCCTGGCTGCATGTGAGCTCACTGCTCAGTCCAGTAAACTCACCAGGGTTAAAGAGTGTAGTGCAAGTCCAGGGCATGCTGTGCAGTCATCCAAGAAGCTGCCTCAGGAGCTGGGAAATACCCTCAGTCTGTGGGGAGCTGTTGGGAGTCTGCAGTTGGTTTGGTACATGATACAAATTAATTTCTCTTTGCATAGTACAAGAAAAAATAAATTAGGTGATTGTTTCTCTAAATAGTATTAGTGTCTCCATTAACTGCTGGGTGAAACTTCCAGTAATTGTTAGCTTCTGTGCTTGCTAGGACTGATGCATAATTCATCTATTTAATGAGGCTCTGCTAACATTTCTGTAGTGATATCTGTAGAAATGTCTTCCAGTCAGCTACAAAAAGCACAATGCATGAGCAGAAAACTTACAGGGCAGTTTGGAAATAGTTCTGGATGGATTTTTATTCCTTTCACTAACAACCTGTTTGTGAAAACTTTCTTTTCAGAACACATGTTCTGAAAGGCACTGCATGGAATAAACTTCCAGTCTAATTCTATTTATTCTGATGTGGGAAACAAGGAAGCAGCAAAACAAACATAGGAGACTGATTTTAAAAAGATAAAGGATTAAAAACTGGTTTTGTCACTAACCATAATAAAAAAACATGTTTTATTTTACTTCCCTAAGCACCTCATTCTCTATATCCAGAGACTGCAGAATTGTTAGTCATTTCTTAACCAACATAAAAAAGCATTTCCAGTTTTCTTGAGTAGGATGGGCTGCAGGGGTCAGTATAGCAAGGCTGTTGCACAAACTCTTTCTGTACTTTTGCTGTAAAGCAAATGCATATTATTTTCTGTATGTAGGGTCTGAGATTTCTCTGCTCTTTTTTCTTTCCTCCCTTTTGTCTCTGCCTTCTCCTCAGTCTAGCGTATGGATTTGTGTTTCCACACCTTCCCACTCCATTTTTAACATGCTTCTCTAAATACAGAAGCAAAGCATCCTGCACACATTCATTTGAACTGTTTCCCTGTATGTTTAACTCTGCTCCATGCTTTAGATTCCTGCACAATTCTTAGAGCAGTGGCACTGTAGCACCTGAACATCATTTTTACTGTTAGTCTCCTTGCACCTGTAAAGCAAGGGACTGCTGCTGGGAGAGCCAGTCTGCAGTTATCAAGTGTCTTTGCTCCCAGTGCACTCTTTTTACACACAGCTGATCTGGGCGTCCTCCTCCATTCCTTGCAGCAAGCCAGGGCTGTGGGACCACAGGTGGTTTGATGAGAGATACAAATCGTATCTGGACCGCTGTTTCCTCTGCAGCAGCCTGGCACCCTCTAGTTATTTTATACATGCATGGTTACACTGGAGCACCCTGTGGGCTTCTGGTCAGATTTTCTTTGTATCTGGGCAGTTTTCTTGACTCCTATGTGAAGTTATAACTATACACCAGTTAGTCAGAGAATGAGGGCATTACAGAAAGCTGCTGCCTGAATTAATGTTGTTTGAGATACTAACGTCAGCATGACTCAAAGACCAAATGTTTAATAAATGTGTTTTCCATCTGCTGGTATATAAATGCTTAAGCAACTGTTGAAAAGTATTATGAAAACCCCAGTTAACTTATTAACCCTTTTAACTGAGGCCAGTAAATAGAACATTTACTTAGAGCAAATGTTTTTATCACACATATTCTCTGCATTGATTTGTAACAACTCTTACCAAAGATTTGTAGGCACACTTTTTTTTCAGATACTGTATTATTTGACTTACAGTCTCTCCTTTGATTCCATTTTCCTCATTCATTTTAGGCAATATGCACAGAATTTTGCATTATTTCTAGCTTCATGATGTAAATACAGTCTAAGCAGAAAGTGTGCACCAGAACATTACCACTGTTACTAACTTTAGCAGGATATCCACCATTCTTCATTACAGACCATCCATGTGGGAACTTACAGACCCAAATCAGTTAGCAGTTGAAAGTGTTTGATTGCCAGGTAGTAGTCCATCTGCTGGAGCCTTTCCTCCTGAGGAGTGCAGGTGCCTGCCCCGGGAGCCAGCTGCCAGCCACCCTCACTGCTTCCTGCACGCTGGCTGTCACTGCTGCGTGGCTGCAGTGCTGCTGACACACCAAGCTCTGTGTTCAGCAGCCTCTGAGTTTACTTTGTTTAGCAGATGCAAGTGACCAGGATTCAGGAGAGTTTGTATTTTTACCTAATCAGTCATGCAAGGACAATTTATTTGAGTCAGGACTATGTGATGACAGACTATTTAAACCTCCTATTCCCCTACCATGCTCCCTGCCCCAAGCCTGTTTCAAATAATTTTCAGAATTAATGGAGATGGGTATATGCCCAAGGCATGTTTTAGTAGCTGGTGAAAGGCTCTTGCCATCAGGAGAGACTGCTCAACTGGCCTGCAGTCTTGAGGTTTTGGGATGGGCAGATAGCTGTCACCAGGATCCAGCTCCTGCCTCACCCACAAGTGATCCTGTGAGTCACTCTGGTGGTGCCCAGTATTTAAAAACAAGCTAGGGTGGGACCCTGAAATCTGTGGGGAAAAGGGTGAGCGAGCCTGCAGTGATTTCACATAATCTCTATCACAAGTCATATCAAAATTTTCATCAATATGCTGTAGTACATTCACTGATGCCAGATCTGCCTTAAGGACAGATGGCTGGAGCTGAAGCACATGAAGCACAGTGAATGCCAGTTTTTCACTTGAATTAATAATTGCTTGTGCAACTGCTAGCTGATGACTGTAATCCAAGGGTGCATTTGCCTCTGCAGCAGAAAGCTTAAAAATTCACTGACTTACATTTACCCAACCTAAAGGCTGTTATGAGACTGCAGAGGACCAGGGACCACACACCATCTTTCACTCAGGACTTGTTGCCCAAAGAACGTGCTACAGGTCTGATTTGGGATTCTGGTCGAAAGGTAGGGATCAGGAAGAAGTTACAAAGGATACGTTAAATACAATGTCACTTGAAGTTTGGGGACACAGGAGTCTGCTCTGGATAGCCCAGTCCTTAGAAATGGAAATTGCATGTGGTGGGAAAGAGAAGGCCCAAGATACAAAACCATTATATGCAGATACTGATGCTCTGCAGGAGGACAAAGTGGCCTTGAGAAAAAGAACAGGTTTAATTGATTTGTCTTTTTGGCAGAGATTACTGCAGCTGTGTCTTCTTTTGCATTACCTTCTGGAGCTGCCCGGATTCTTACATCTCACCTAGGCAGAGGACTGTGTTCATTCTCTCTGAGGAAAGCTTGCTCATGGAGCAGAGCAGGCTTAGCTTCTCTGGGCTGTTGCGATGCACTTGTGTGGGCAGCACCTGGACATTCTCATGTGGCCTGCTGCTGCTCCCTGTGGAAATACATGCCCTTTACACCCTGGGAGGCAGCTAAGGGTGCTCATCTTGTATTTTAAAGTTTGCTAGGGACTCATCAGGCATGTATTGCTATTTGTAGTACATGCAGCCTTACTGAACTGGAGATTAACAGTGATAAAAACCCCAAGTTCTCGTGGTGGAAGTCGCTGCTTTGCACTTTCTGGTGGCAGGTGGGGTGAGGGTAAGGAGCAAACACCAGAAACAGGGCAGGCACATGTCACAGGAAAAACACCAAGAATAAATTTTTTCCAGACTTGAAAAATT
The DNA here is from genome assembly GCA_013400575.1 of Peucedramus taeniatus. Taxonomy (NCBI): domain Eukaryota; kingdom Metazoa; phylum Chordata; class Aves; order Passeriformes; family Fringillidae; genus Peucedramus; species Peucedramus taeniatus. The sequence goes on along the minus strand of WBNO01014330.1, from coordinate 3,372 downwards.
ATTGTCTCTTCATTGTCTGCCTTTCCTCACTTACAAGACACACAACTCAGTAAATTTTACCCCAAACTATTCTACAGTATTCCTCACTTGCCAGATTCTTCTGCAGAAAGTAGTTAATGAATAATGCATATAGATCTCCTCCCTGTGGGAAGGGAAGATATTTGGTTCTCTTTAAAAATATATGGTCCCTCAGGAGAATTACTTGGATGGAAATAGCCTGATGACAGTTGGTTGCCCTTCTGTTTGTAAACACGTGAGTGCCTGCACTTAGATATGTTCCTTACAAAAGGGTTACTACTGGAGCAGAAGTCCTTGGGAAGCTTCTTGTAGTGGCCACTCTCTCCTCCCCCTCTTTTAAGCCATTTGTAAGGCTTTGTATTAGAGATGACAGAAGGGCAGCCCTTCCTGTATCATGTTTTCACAGCACTTTTAGGGGCTGAGGGAATACTTGGACTTCCCACGTTGGCACTGTTGCTGTATCTCCATTTCCTTCCTCTGGTAACATGACTCCCCTTGGAAGCAGAGTACTATTCCTGCCAGGATGTCCCAGTGTAACCAGCTCTGAGCTTTGGGACAGCAGCATGCTTGTGTCCATCCTTCTCTTTTTATTTCTGCCATTCCCTCCTCTGATTTCATCCAGAAATTGCACTTACCACATTGGCAGAAAGCAGTGGTTGACCTCTGCTGTGGGATATAGGTTGGGGCGTCTGGGGGGAATTAGCAGATCAGACGGATCCAAAAAGGGCTCTCCTGCTCCTGATCGCTCTAAAACTCTTTAGAGCATATTCTCAGTCTCTTGAGAATTTTCATCTTCTGACTCTTCACACAGACTCTGACAAAACTAAATGCTCAGACGCTTGGAGAAGTAGGTGAGTGTGCAAATCTGGTCATACTAATCAAATAATTTCATGTTTTCTGTCTGTCCTTCCCTACCTGCTGCAAAACCTTCTTACCTGTAGAAGTAAGTAATGTGACCATTACCCCTTCTCACAGTCCATCCCTTTATTTTGCCCAATGTCTCCTCCCTAGTTATCTTGCACTGTAATTAATGTTTTGTGTAACTGTTTCCTCTTTTTTAAAATTAATACATTCCTGTATCTTTTTTCTTTATAAAAAGAAAAATATACTGTTGTATGTTGATTTCCTTCAACATACAAGGGCCGATCGTTGATATTTTTGCTCTTCTGTATTTGTTTGAAAGTTGGGGGTGGGGGGGGGAGGAAGACAGGGGACACAGACTTTTTAATATCTGTGTTTGAAGGCTTAGTCAGATTAGGATGAGGATCAAATTATCTGATAATTGGGAGCAGACTGTACTCCCTACGTAAACCAGACATCCCTTGTCTGGAGCAGTCTCTTACTGCTGAGGGGCATGTTGTTGGTGTACTCCTAGCCCCTTCCCTACCCTTGATTCACACAGCCAACCTCTCTGCCTGGAGCACTGTCATATGGTTTGCAGATCAAGTAATAGAAAGGAAACACTTGTGCAACTCTGCTGCTGTTACTGGAACTTCAGGTCTAATAGCAAATAGGTTAATTTTAACACTTCATGTGCACTGCTTCGTAAATCTAAAATGTGCAGCTTTCAAAAAAAAAAACAGTACAGTGCAAGAAAATAAAGTAAAGCACATGGTTGAAAAAAGTGAACTAATATTTGCATATGATACAAGCATAAAGGCAAGATCAGGGCAGTCAGGTTTCAAGGACTTACAAATATCACCAGGTTTTTTTACTTCAGTAAGTCCATGGCTAAGTCCTTTCTCCCCTTCTTGCTTCTCCCCTCCCTCCAGCAGAACTATGATTCTTTAATTTTAGGTATCTTTTTCCATATCTTAAGTTATAAAGTTAAAAAAAGGTATTCCTGTCTAGAATCATTCTCTTCTGTTCCTGTTGTCTGTTTTTTTGTATGTGGAGACAGATGGCTGTTATATAGCCTTTAAGATTGTCAGGACCTGAGTGTGCTTTCATGGCTGTGCATCCACTGCATCGCCCTTTAGACTTTCACCATTCTCCCTCGTCATCATTAGTTACAGTCCTATTCCCTTTCTCTCTCAGACAGTGTGGCTGCCATCCAGGATGCCTGTCCTTCCCTTTTTTGCTCCCTAATACTCAGTGCCTTTTTCCAGTGCTTGTTTTTACTCCAGCTCTCCCCAGGGGTGCAAAGGGACTTCTCCAAGTCTGTACCCTGAAGAGTAAAGACTGATACCCAACCCTCCTCTGCCTCTGATTCCTCACAACCCATTTTCAGTGCTGTGGAAAATGCACTGTTGACAATTCTGAGAAAATTACTTATCTGACCCTTTTTCAGAGAAAAGTTGTAAGACTACAACTCTGCAAACATAAATGTGGCTCAGCCAGACCATCTCAGCCCACAGAACAAGACACCACCACAGCAGCAGGAGAGACATCTCTCTGTGAAACTGTGTGTAACATCTCTTCATCCAGCTTTATTGTCCAGCTTTACTGTCCATTGGCAATCCTGCTACTGTATGATGTACTGCATGCACTGTTTATCAATTTATTGGTCACATGGCACATTAGTAGGATGTGTATTCTTGCCCATGGATCCCAACAGGCAGGTCCTGGTTAACTGATCTGATCTCCTCTGACAAGGTGACTTGCTTAGTGGATGAGGGAAAGGTTGTGGATGTTTCTGCCTGGACTAAGTAAGGCTTTTGACACTGTTTCCCACAGCATTCTCCTGGAGGAATAGGCTCAGTGGCTTTATCCAGTGCTCACTGGGTAAAAAACCATCTGGGTGGCCAGGCCTCAAGTTGGAGGATGCTGATGGATGGAGTTACATCCAGCTGGTGGCCAGTCACCAGTGCTGTTCCCCAGGGCTCAGTACTGGGGCCAGTTCTGTTTGAGGTCTTTATGGATGAACTGGATAAGGGCATATCAAGGGCACTCTCATGCAGTTCAGAGACAGCACCAACTTCAGCAGGAGTGCTGATCTGCTGGAGGGCAGGAAGGCTCTGCAGAGGGATCTGGACAGGCTGGATCAATGGGCCAAGGCCAGTGGTGTGAGGTTCAACAAGGCCCAGTGCTGGGTCCTGCCCTTGGGTCACAACAACCCCAGGCAGTGCCACAGGCTGGGGCAGAGTGGCTGCAAAGCTGCCCACAGGAAAAGGAGCTGGGGGTGCTGGTGAGAGCAGCTGAACATGAGCCAGCAGTGCCCAGGTGGCCAAGAAGGCCAATGGTATCCTGGCCTGTGCCAGCAACAGTGTGGCCAGCAGGAGCAGGGCAGGGATTGTCCCCCTGTACTCAGCACTGGTGAGGCCACACCTCAAATCCTGTGTTCAGTTCTGCGTTCCTCACTCCAAGAAGGACATTGAGGTGCTGAAGGGAGACCAGAGAAGGGCAGTGGAGCTG